>JAQFXM010001661.1:0-30082 GCA_034693345.1 Entomobrya multifasciata | reverse complement strand
TTTACGGACGGACAGACGGAGAGACAAACAAACTAAAATTATAACTACGATGAATCGCTTCATCTTCGTACGTACCAATAACGAACCAACCGGTTGCAACTTGCAACCATCAGTATCGGATAGCTTGCACCTTTAACTAACAGAGCAACACAGACACACAGCTAAGCTGCGCTGCGTAGTACTAAAACGTGATGTGAACTCGTAGACAGTCGGCTATAATATAGTTGTCGTTGTCGGTTAGAATGTTAGTGCTGTGTACTGTCGTACTCAGTACTCACTGTCCTAATCCTAATACACGTCAACATTCAAAAAGCTCCGTCTGATTTGATGTTTGATGACAGACACAGGTACGACTTGCAAGCAGCTTGTCCTCGTCTTCTCAAATTGAAAATAAGTTTTAATTAATTTAAAACAATCAGTTTGAAAAGTAGCGCAGCTACGAAATTTTATCCGTGAAAGGTAATTAGTGACTATCGACTAGATTGCTATACCATTAATTTCTCCCAATTGGCATATTTTGGAGCGTAAAATTATTTAAGATTTATAGTAGTTTGTCAGCTGTTCGTTTTTCTTGTTCTGCTCAGTGTTTCCTCATTCAAATCTCTAACTGTTTGCAAATTGAAACTAAAAATTTCCTCTTTTTTCCTTTAAAATACGGATCATTTTATTTAATTGCGGTGACAGTTAAAGTTGTTTTGAAAATGAAAGAAAGGAGTGCTATCCCCGGCCCCAGTAGTGGAGAGCCGCCTTGCTACACTTTAATTAATTTTCCGTCGGATGTGGAGCAGCCCAGTGAACTTCAATTGCGCAATGACTTGGGTAATCATCTAAAACTTTTTGACTTGATTGCTAATTGAAATAGACAAATTAAAGGTTTGCATAATTGTTGTAATATTTAAATTTTTAGAAAAGGGTGATATAAAAGCCAAGACAGAAGCTCTGAAGAAAGTCATCTTTTTGATTCTCAACGGTGAAAAGCTACCTAATTTGCTGATGACTATTATCAGATTCTTGTTACCATTGCAGGTACACATATATAAATACTATTTAAAAAAAGTTCCTATCTTAATATATAATTAGCCAATTAAAGTTGATTTTTTTTCTATTTAGGATCACATGATCAAGAAACTTTTGCTAATCTTTTGGGAAATCGTTCCAAAGACGACGGCAGACGGGAAGCTGCTTCATGAGATGATCCTGGTGTGCGACGCATACAGGAAGGATCTTCAGCATCCCAACGAGTTCATTCGAGGCTCCACTCTCCGTTTCCTTTGCAAACTTCGCGAGCCCGAGCTGTTGGAACCGTTGATGCCCGCTCTCCGCGCATGTCTGGAACACCGGCACGCGTACGTGCGGCGTAACGCCATCCTCTGCATCTTCACCATCTACAAAAATTTTGATTTCCTCATCCCCGACGCTCCTGAAGTGGTGGCCACAGTTTTGGAAGTGGAACAGGACATGGCCACTCGACGCAACTCCTTCCTTATGCTTCTCCAGGTCGACCAGAAAAGGGCGCTCGACTATCTTTCAGGCTGCCTCGATCAAATTCAAAATTTTGGTGATATCCTCCAACTGGTTATCGTTGAGCTAATCTACAAAGTTTGTCACAACAGCCCATCTGAGCGCACCAAGTTCATCCGCTGCATATACAACTTGCTCAACTCCAGCTCGTCCGCAGTTCGTTATGAGGCGGCGGGAACATTAGTCACCTTATCGACGGCACCATCGGCCATCAAGGCCGCTGCCACGTGCTACATAGAAATAATTTGCAAGGAAAGTGATAACAATGTGAAGCTGATCGTCCTCGAGCGCCTGCACGCCTTGCGAGAAACGGCAAATTCCTCTAACGACCGTGTTCTTGAAGACCTTGTCATGGACATTTTGAGGATCCTTCAAGCACCTGATTTGGAGGTACGCCGCAAGACACTTAATCTAACCCTCGAGCTGCTGACAAGCAGGACGGTGACTGAAGCTGTTATTTATCTGAGGAAGGAGGTGGCGAGAACTCACAACTCTGTCGAGCATGACGACACGGGAAAGTACCGTCAGCTGCTCGTGAGGACGTTGCATCAGTGCTGTGTCAAGTTTCCCGACGTCGCCCCCTCCATCATCCCTGTGCTCACCGAGTTCTTGTCGGACAGCAACGAGCTGGCCGCGTCGGATGTGTTGATTTTTATGAGGGAAGCCATCCAAAAGTTTGGACATTTGAAGAAAATTATCGTAGAAAAGTTGCTCGAGATATTTCCTCAAATCAAAAGTTCGAAGGTGCTCAGGTCCGCCATTTGGATTCTATGTGAGTTCTCTACAGAAAAGGAGGACATTGTGCAGGTGCTCGAAAAAATCAAGACGTGTTTGGGTGAGTTGCCGCTGACGGACTCGGAACTTGCCAAAGCCGCTGGACAACAACAGGAGAAGGAGAGCACAACAACAGATGATAAAGCAGGCCAGTCCTCCTCATCGTCATCATCATCATCAGCAAGACTGGTCACATCAGATGGCACCTACGCCACACAGTCTGCCTTTTCAATGAACCAAAGTTCAAAGAAGCCGGAGGATAATGTGCCGTCCCTCAGAAAGTTCCTGTTGGAGGGCGACTTTTTCATTGGAGCCGCCTTATGCGCCAGCTTGACTAAAATGATCAGACGACTTCAGATGAGCAGCGGGGCAAGTGGTGGGCACAAAATTGTTGCAGAGGGCTTGTACATAATGGCGAGCATCCTGAGATTTGGGACGAGTGGATTGGCGACAAAGGCGATAACGGCGGACGACATTGACAGGATTCAGTTGTGCATCCGCGTGTTGGGGGAGGTGCCTGTGAGGATCGGCGAAAGGGTGTCCAAGATATTTACAGAGGACTGCAGAAAGGCGCTAGCGGGCATGCTGAAGGAGCAACTGGAATTCGAGCAAAATCAGCAGAAGGACAAGAAAAAGAAGAGGAAGGATGTGATCGTTCAGGCAGATGACCCCATTGTTTTCGAACAGCTGATTAGCAAAAATGATTTGGTGAATGGGGAGGACGTGTTCGAGTCCAGCTTGACCATGGCTGTTGGACTGAATACCAAGAAGGATGATACTGACGTAAGATGATAAAGAAACACATTCATTCATTTTTCACATCAAAATAATAACTTGTCATATTTTAATTTAATGTTCTACTTATTCTTGTTTTCTCGATCAATTCCAGTTTTCGTCGAGTAAATTGAGTAAGGTGACTCAGTTGACGGGATTCTCGGATCCAGTGTACGCAGAGGCGTACATAAATGTGAATCAGTTTGATATCGTGCTGGATGTGCTTCTTGTCAATCAAACTAGTAAGTTTGCCAAATAATTCCAGCTAGGACAGTACGCTATTGTTGAGCTTCTTCGTTTCGGCTCTACTTAAAGTGAAATTGCTCCAATTATTGGTTTTGGCTTGATTTATAGCGGACACGTTGCAAAATTGTACATTGGAGTTGGCGACGCGTGGAGAGCTGAAATTGGTGGAGCGTCCCCAGCCCATCATTTTGGGGCCTTCAGATTTCTCAAATATCAGGGCGAGCATTAAGGTGACAAGCACTGAAAATGCGCTTATCTTTGGGAATATCGTGTATGATGTTGGAGGAGCGACCAGTGACAGAAATGTTATCATGATGAATGAAATTCGAATTGACATCATGGACTACATCTTGCCCGCAAGTTGCACGGATGCGGAATTTAGACAAATGTGGGCCGAGTTTGAGTGGGAAAATAAGGTAAAGAGTAAAGAGCATAAAGCCTGTTAAAGCAACCTTGTTAGAGCAAATTTCAATCACAATCCAATTTGTGAGCATGAAAAGAGTGACACTGATTAGTGTTATAATTGAGAGTTTAATTGGTGCGTAGGTTGGCGTATCCACTGGAATTACGGATTTACATGAATACCTCCACTATCTGATCAAGTCGACAAACATGCACTGCTTGACACCTGAGAAGGCAAGCCAGTTACTCAATTTTAATTAGCCTTAATAGTTTATAAATTAGTTGGTGATGGATGAGTATTTAAATTTGTTATCATCTTCTGGTTTCTTTGGTAGGCGTTGATGGGGGATTGTGGTTTTATGGCCGCCACTTTGTACGCCAAATCCATTTTTGGCGAGGATGCCCTGGCTAATCTGAGCATCGAGAAGCCGATTGACACACCAAATGCAGCCGTTACTGGTCACATTAGAATCCGAGCAAAAAGCCAGGTAATTATATATTAGCAGGTGGATTTTTTAAATTGTAGTTAAACGAGTTAAAACGAGGATTTGAACATTTGAAGTAAATTTATATTTTTGTGGCAGGCGATGGCGTTGAGTTTGGGAGACAAGATCACCCTGTCGCAAAAGAGGACGATTACCCAAGGAGCAGTCGCTGCAAGTGCCGCCCTTAAAACTGCTGCTGCTTCTGCTGCAGCAGCAGCGGCAGCCGCAGCAGCCTCAGCAAATTCACATGATTAAACCTATTCCCACTTACTAATTATTATCTGAGTAAACCTCATGTGCGAAACATTATTCTTTTTTTAAGTCATACATTTCATGCAGTATATATGTATATTGTAGAACTATTTCTTTTTAAGGCGTTTGTAATAATTAATGATTATATATATGGTCATCTCAATCAGAGATTATGGAAACGAAACTATGAATGATTTTTCGAATCGGTAATGGCGAAAACTGAACATTAAAATTAAATGCTAACATGGTGAATTGGCGGCTCAGTTGCTACTTTTTTGCAACTTGTTTTCTAACCATAATATTAGCATTGGAATTTGGAATGCATGTCGGCTTTCAGGCTTGCGTCATTCGTAGCAAATGCAGTAGATCCGTTTAGTGTAGTAAGTAAGTAGTAAGTAGCATAGCATATCATCTGTGCATCCATCCTCCATCCCAATCCCACCTAACCTTAACGTCTGAACTTACCTTGTATTCATTCAGCTTTGTCCAACCCAACCAATCTGTCAAAATAAATAGGCCCAAATTCAAATTATTAATTGTTTTTACTTACATTTTACTGCCAACTTCAACTTGATCACCACCTTCGAGTAGCGTATTAGTTTAATTGACATTGGATGTTGATGCATCAACAAAGAGCCAAGTAGAAAGACAATGTTTGCTTGTTTAGCCACTAATTGCAGTAAGGACATTTGGAGTTGAAATGTTGAAAGTGGAAAAAAGTTAAGTGTGAGTAGCTGTTTTTAGTTGACAAAGTTAACGTAGATTAGTTGATGGATAGTAAGATTTTTGTTGAGAATGGAATACGACGGAGGATACCCCCACCATCACCACCACGATGAGACGTTGACTCCCACCAAACGGATCCCCATGTGAGTACCTTAAAACGTAGTCAAACAAACAAGATAATAGCATACTACAGTTATCTAATTGTGACGGTTGTTGTATGATAATACAATGTTAGAAGCATGGCTGGTGTGAACGTCAACTACCACTCCCACTCTGGTGGCAGCAGCATCAGCTCGAGTGGTATGACGAATATGAGTGGAGGCGGATATCACCCTTCCCATTCGAGCAGTAGCGAGCTCCACCATCTTCATCAAAGTCAGCAGCAGTTAAATAACCCGATCGCAATTAGTGACAGTGATAGCAGTGATGATGATAGAGATCCGTACGACTACTCAGCGTCCAAGAGTCAGTATCATCAGCACAGTCAGCATAGTCACCATTCCTCAGGCAACCACCTGCCCAGAGGCCGAGACGCGCATAATAAGTGCTGTAACAATAAACTTTGGTGTGTGCGGGTGAGCTCATTTACAAATTTGACAAAGAATGCTCCAATTGTACGAACAATAGCGCAATTCAATACTGTTAACATCAAATGAAACCTAACCATATATACGCTTTTACAATAGGATTTTTTTAAAAATTTATCCAGGATATATGTGGTATCATCTGCGCCATGTTTACTTGGCTACTGGTTTTGTACGCGGAATTCGTCGTGATGAGGATTATCCTTCTACCAAGTTCCTACGCGATTTACAGAAACATTAACGCCTTCATTTGGCAGACGCTCGCGTTGTTAGCCTTAATTTCACATTTAAGGACTATGTTTACGGATCCGGTGAGCTATTCATACATAATTACATTTACGGTTAATTTTTTTAAAATTAAAGATTAATTGATTGAAAATGTTCAATCAAAGTATTTATTTTTATACTTTTTTTTGGAAAAAAGTTTACAGTAATTGTTTTTAAACATTAAAAGTTTTTCTTTCAAGTTCAAAGTATTTATTTTAAACAGTTTGAAGTATGTATCTATTTATAAATGTAAAAAGGTAACAATTTAGATAAAAGTTAAAAGTTTTATTTTGACAGATTAAATTATAAAATGTGTAATTAAATAACGATTAGGGGGCTGTTCCTCGGGGTAATGCGACCAAAGAGATGATTCAACACATGGGCTTTCGTCAAGGGCAGGTCATTTATAAATGCCAGAAATGCTGTAGCATTAAACCTGAGCGAGCCCATCATTGTTCGGTGTGTCAAAGGTGTATACGCAAAATGGATCATCACTGGTGAGATGACAAAATGACAAGTGTAATCTGACTCAGCTGCAAAATATACAAAAATATCCTCTGACTAACAAGCTGTTGTTAATTTTTTATGTGGAATGCTCGTCTTCAGTCCATGGGTCAATAATTGTGTGGGCGAAAACAATCAGAAATTTTTTGTACTTTTTACGGTAAATATTTATGGGAAAATAATGACTAGATGAATGAAAGTGTGAAGTATGCGTAGTTGCTAAATTGATTGATTCGTGATTAATTTATAGTTTTATATCGCGCTAATCTCGCTGCACGCCCTCTTTCTGGGAATCAACCACTTTATCATCTGTATCCAACATGACTGGAAAGAGTGTTCCGCTTTCACGCCACCCGCCACCGTCGTTTTCCTCATTTTCCTCATTTTTGAGGCCCTCTTATTCGCAATTTTTACGGCGGTTATGCTGGGATCCCAACTCCAAGCTATTTGGAATGATGAGACGGTAAAACATTCAATCGTTATTCTGTCTGCACAAGTGCTCAACGTGCTCTCTGCTCTGCTATTTGCTATCTTTATTTCTGAAATGCCATATTAATTTAATATTTTTAAATGCTATTTCTGATAGGGGATCGAGCAATTAAAAAAGGAACAGGTCAAATGGGCTAAGAAATCAAAATGGAAAAGTTTGCAGGCTGTTTTCGGTCGTTTTTCGCTGGCTTGGCTGAGTCCGTTCACAAAACCACCGTTATCCACCCGAGAAGAGTATTCCTACTTACCTGTCTAGATAGCGTTTAGCTTGGAAATATTTCATTCACAAAGTTAATTTAGCATTATATGTGTACTGCTTGAAGTTGTTTGTAAGTATGTATATATCGAATATTGTGTAAATAGTAGATAACTTAAAATGCATTTATCTTTGGCATTTTTATTCAGGACAAGAATCCACTTTTATACACAGTTGAAATAGTTTAGAGGAGAAATTAAAAATTAAAAATAATAATAACCAATAGGCATAATTATTGGTGGAGATAAGATAGTTAACAACAAGTTTCTTATTGGTCACATATTGTATGCACATAAGTCTTCACATCGCCACAACATGAGCCCACAAAAACATTTTACTCGAATTCGGGGGGAAAATGAGGACAGTGAAAATACTTATTTATATTTGAATTTAATTGAGCAGATGGTAGGAAAACCGGACTGGTAATTGAAATGGAACAAGTCATGTCAAGTCATGATGAAAAAACAAAGATGAATCAGTATTTTGTCATGGCATGTGGTGATGACAAGTATTGTGATGTGATATGATATAATGTAGTGATGACATGTATTGACGGGGTCAGGTTCATGTCGGTCATTATTTTTATGTCGCTCAGATTTGACCCTCTATTGAATTTTTTTGTCCATAAGTCAACATACGACCTATGGGGCAATACATTAAGAAGGTAACGCCTGGAGGTAACGTCTTTGCTTGACCGTGACATCCCATGTTAATTGGGGTGCCCCGTTAGCGTGACACAGGGGGGTGGGGGTATCAAAAAGAGGTTTTTTAGCGTTACGTTCTTAAAGTATGGCTCCTATCAGTCGAAGTTTGACTTCTCCTGCCCCGAGGGGAGGGAGTTTGACCCCGGCATGGCAGCTGAAAATCTTTAGCGATTGAGCCCTTGACCTGAGGATTCTGTGTGCCAAGTTAGAAAAGAATCGGTTGATGGACGTCAAAGCTATAGAGCGGACGGACGGACAGAGACAGACAGATAGAAATAGTACAAACTACAATGAAAAGGAATAGATTCCTCTTCGTAAGTAGTACTGGAAGTAAAAAACTAGAACGGTAAAGAACCGATGGAATCAACTATCGGATACGTATGTAAACTAGAACCGAGAGCTTTCGAAAGAGGTGTCATTTGTCATATGTTGTGCTTGAAAAAATAGATGAACCCCTCCCCCGGGGGGAAAGGGATTGACCGATTTAAAGACGACAAAGTCGACAATGATCTACTCACCGAGAGCTTTCGAAAGAGGTGTCATTTGTCATATGTTGTACTTGAAAAAATAGATGACCCCCTCCCCCGGGGGGAAAGGGATTGACCGATTTGGCTGAAAATCAATCCCATAATTACTATTGACCTGAAGTACCTGCATACCAAATTTGGTGCCGATCGGTCAAGTCGTTCTCGAGTTATCGTGCGGACTAACTAACTAACTAACCGACATGATACTGATCGCATTAACTATCGTAACATACGTTATCCGATAGTTAATAAGACACACATCTGGTACAGATAATGCTAAACACATAAGTATGTTTACCGTTAATCCAGGAAAAGTAAATATGCCTCTTGCATTTGATGTCATTTACATTCAAACTGAAATTGTGGATTTCACGAAGGATAACAGGTCATGGTAGAAAAACGCCTGAAGAGCTTCATGCAATCCATGTTCGTCCCTACAAAACCCAGGCCTATCCTGCTATAAAATTTCTGTACTTGTCATGCATTGAACAAACACATTACATCTCTGCTCTCTGAAAGACTTTTACTCTATATTACCAACAAACTGAATATGGTAAATGGTAACAATGCCTAAAAAGTTATAGTACATACATATTATATAGTTAATAGGTTAGCAAGTACTCTTAAAGTATGTTTGTCTCAGGCTTGGAAGAAGAAGACAGAAATTTGGATGATGTGATGTAGCTTGGAATGTATTACTTCTTTGTTATGCTTTCATCATCTTCCATTCCACTAGACTTTTCAAAGGAAAACAAAGTGAAAGCACCACTACAGCATGCATGAAATGTGTGTGGGAACACACTTCACTATTCCACTTCGTCTTGAGAATACCGAATAAGTTCAACTTGTCACGGAAATACCAAAACACACACCTATACACACAAAGAGATACAATTCTTCTTTTTTATACTTCACTTTTCATTGATAAGAAAGAACTACGATCATCTTTTTTCTTTCTTCAATTTATTTCTTATAAATAGGTCTATAAAACATGTTTTCTACTCCCTCTGCTACATTTATCAAAGAGTACATCATGCCAACATCATCAGTATATTCATGAAATAATAATAATAATAATAATATCAGTTTATTGTCACTCTGTTTCCTCGAGAGGGAAATAGGAAAATGGAAAAGTAAACTTCAGTCAGTGAGTCAGTCAGTAGTATAAAGAAGCAGCCCTGCGGAAAAAAAGAGTTTTTCATCCTTTCTCATTGTCAAATAGTGTACACAAACTAGCGCAATTCTTCAATCAGTCAAAGAGGACATTCCATAAAATACAACAAGCCTCAACAACAGTACAAAACACAGAAGAACGTAGGAGGAAAGCACATTGAATATAAGTACTACGTACATTTTTGCGACGCAAAGAAAGAAGAAAAACGTGAATGATGATGAGGAATGGGAAGATTTCGCTCTGTTACCTCACTTCTTCTTTTCCATTTTTCACAACAACTTGTACGTCTGCAGCCAGAAGAAAAGTCAGCCAGTGGAAATTGAAAAGGATGAAACTCCTGTCCTGTCAATGGACCTGATAGATAATATTATGAACGTTCACTGCATATGCATACGACGGATATCTGATACGCTTTAGTCTACCTTTAAAAAAAAGGTATTTTAGGTTGAGGGTGACTGAACCGAATTCTTAAGATTCATATTGGATGTATAAAACAAGTACACACACGTGGAAAAAACTGCATATCTCTGCACAAAAAAAATCTTCGTTTTTATAGTGATTTATCCAAGAATAGTTTACATTGACTTTTCATGTCGTGTACAAAAGAAATACCATCATCATTTTTGATGTTAGATGCATTTTCGCTTTAGAGTACAAGAAATGTGGTACATGCACACGATGCTCTTAATATCTATAGTTTTCGTTTATATCACTGACTTTCTTCTTCTAAGTAGCACTTTTGCTCTACTGCACTCTTTTATCAAAAACTGGATCTCATCCCTTGATTCATTTACCACTGGCTTGTGTGGAGAAAGTATAGAAAAAGGGAAAGTAGTAAAATAAACGTGTTAGTAGTTCTCCTTATTATTTAGTGGGTATATAAATGGAGAGATATGTATGAAGAAAAGGCACTCTTAAATACAAATGTATAAAGCTTCCACAAAGTGTATTTGTATGTCTTGAGATGAGACGACTCACTTTGTTGGGCTTGGATGGGAAAATGTTCAGTAAGTAGGTAAAAGGAAACCGCAGAAGTATGACAGAACTATTTCAACTGACTTTGACTTAACAAAACATATATAAATGATAAATATACACATGTATATTTATTCTACCAATTTAGACTAGCCTATATAACATATATTGTGTGCGCTGTGTGTGTAACTTTATTACACTTACACACACATCTCCAGCTGTTTCTACGGTCGAAGTAGAAGTCCTCGATTGTGAAATCCACTTGTGTTTTTTTTTCTTCGTCTTCAACTTTATCGTTCTCAGAGTTGACTACAACGTTTACTTTTTGACTACGCCATTTCACCTCGCTCTTTTGTTCTAGAAAAGTAGTGAGAAGAACATTGTCTTTCGCCATTAATGTTCGCACGGAAAAACCGCAAACATCATGAAACGTCTTTATGTACTTTTTCCTATTTTTCTCTTTCTGTTTCACGAACGCTTTATTGACGCATGCAGAACCCCAGACATAGGTACATACTTTTGTCATTTAACAAGATTTTCTCATGAGCGAACGATGCCTAGTAGTAGTGCAAATAGGTAGTCATATCTATATTCATTAACATTAAAGTATGTACACTTGCAGAAAAATAGGTTTCGTTCGCCGTTGTTTCATGAGCCGTATTTAATAACACAGCGAGAAGAAATATCTTATTACTGGATAAACAAACATCACGCAACAAAAGCTACAAAGTTAGTAGTTTTACTTTACTAAAGCTTACTTGAGACTGAATTCTCAGAGAAAGACGAAATGAGGTAGTTTACTACTTAACTCAAATCAGTCACTGAATGAGCAAAAACCTTGCCCAGATGTAATATAAACCGAATACTTAAATGTTGGGGGAGTAAATAATCTGAAGCAATGTTGAACACAAGTTTCACGCAGTATTTTGTAGGCACATTGTATAAATATACTGAAAGATACAGTACCCATTGCGCATATAAATATAAGCGTTTTGAGGGAATTTGGGGCAAAATGAAAGAAAAAACCTAACATGCCAAAATGTGTTTTTTACGGTTGAAAACTTCATAAACAATACATGTACACAGGTTTAAATTACAAATGACTTTGAATAGACAAAAAGTCAAAAACTCAAAAGGGTTTTCCAACAAACCTTCCTCTTATATACATAAACATAAGTACAGCAATGTAGACAAAAAGAAGAGAAATTTCTGTAAACAAGCGAAATTCCAACAAAGGAGTTCATAGCTGATAGTCTAAAGAATCTATACGTGTTTTACAAACTATCCGAAAAGTTACTCAAACTACTCGTCCCTTGTCATATTAGGCGAAGGGAGCGTATAAATAAATAAAATAGGTAGGTATGCCTCCAGTCTCTTTCATTCATACAGATGTGACTCCCTCCGAAATAGAATGTGTCACACATTGCTAATAATACACAACCGCATACATTCCAAAACACTTTCTCTCTTTTCCCGAGAAAAGTCAGGTTATTTGCCCTGTCTAACCTTTCTCTCTTTTGTGCTCACGCCAAAACCGGTATTTTTCATACATTTTCATAATATTGTATAAGTATACATAGACAGCAATAGAGAACAAAGTTCAGCGACTAGTGACAATAGAGGAAAGAGACTTGTATTGCAGTATAGAATTGTGAGGCAGCATTAGCAACGCAACAACAAGCAGAGCAGTAACATGAAAGTCCAAAAGGCTAAGGCTAGTTCACTGAACAAAACACCATCGTTCGGTAGCATACACAGCTTAATAATTCCATACCTTTGTACAACTAGCTATACTACTAAAAGCTGGGCTTCCATGCTCTCCAACTCTCTTTCTCTTCAGTACTCCCAGGAGCCGCATCACTTCCTGAGCAAATAACACACACAACCGGGAAGGATAATGGTAGCGAAGAAGCAGGAATGGAGAAAGTGAGGAAAAGGAGGGAATTGTAATATTGACGTCTCTATACATCATCTTTCTTTCTCGTTTTTGTACTTTTTTACCTTTATACTAAACTTGTACAAATGTCGATGAAAATGTTTTCCAAGTTGAGAATATGCCTTGAGAAATTTATGCATTTTTTTCTCATGTTACTTTCACTTAAACCATATGGAGAGTATTTTTATGTTGCACAACACTGTTTTTATTTAGGTTTAAAATAATGAACTAGTGTTTTCATTAATTTGAAGGTTGTATAATATTTAGAAAAATTTTAATGCTAAAGTTGGTTTCCTCCCAGACAGGCTTTTGTAATATATTCGCAATCCCCTTTTCGATGTTATTACTTTTTTGTTATATTTTATACATTTTGGTTTTTATTAACACAATAGTCTTATCCAGTCAAGTGGAATAGAGTGGGTGCAAAACAACAGATTTGTAAGGAATGAAATTCTACAATGGATGCACAGGTTTATTAGTTTCAGGATTGGAATACATACATGTATTTAGTTTTATTTGCTAGAGATCGTAACAAAAGTGGTGGTGGTGGTATAAAATCCCAGAAAAGTTGTCGCGTCATTTTCCGTTCCCCTCGGTTTGACTTGAATTGTGTCGTAGTATATTCGTTAACCCAGTGAAAGTAATTTTCTCCTATTTGTATATTGTGAAACAAGGGATAAAACATCACAAAGTAGAACATCATACGTTTTTATATGACTTAACATAAAGATACAAATGTGTATAGGTATGTATGTATATTTCAGTTGAATTGCGTATTTATTTCTATGCACCATGGTTGGTTGGATGTTGCAGACAGACATAGTTGTCTATATGATTAAACTACCTATTTTTATTTTGTTCGTATACTCATATTTATTATTTATCATTTCACTGTCGAAGAAGAGTGTATATATAAGGTACATGGAGTGTGTAATGTAATCCGAGATATTACATAACATAAAACCCATATACACCGTTTACTAATACACAAAAATAGAGACAGAAACAGAAATATCGCACCACCACGCTGCTTCAACAGTTATTTGGTCTGTCGACCCATGCAAGAACGAACTCGCAAAGGGAAAGTGACATGGATGGAGTAATATGTTAAAATGAACCAACAACTACACCATGTGGAAACAGTAAAAAAGGGAAACAAATATACAGCATCAGCAAGTTTTAGCGCTATTTTTTACAACCGAACCTTTGAAAACTTAACCTGTCTTCTGTTGGATACTGCGTGCATGCTGTTTTCAAGTACCAAAACACCACCACACTGCCATGTTATAGTCATGAGAGAGGGAAAAAATTATTTAGTTTTTAGTGGAAACACGCTATAAAACCTTTTACTAGTATCCCGACCATAACATCATGCCGTTTATATAAATGTGCAACGCTATCACTCACTTCACTCGCCCTGAAGCTATGAGATTTATAAAGTTATCAAACTACGATGTCATGAAAATGGTTTACTTTTTTCAAACGATGTGCACACATTGTATAATAATTATTTCACAAATACTGTGCCGTATCATAAACAGATCTTTTCTTTTGAGAAAAATATAATACAACTGTGCTGTAAAAAGTTTTATAGAATGCAAGATAAACAGCAGCTGAAGTAGATACCTAGAAGAAAGCTATGAAAGCATGAAATCTTAATATCTTAATTTGTTCAAGAGGGTGATAATTTTTATATAAATTGTTTTCAACCAAGTGTGATGACTGTGCTCATAAAAGCGCACACAAAATGGTGTTCCGTTTTTAGTATGTCAGAGACACTTAAAACACATTAACTTTTTACTAATTTATTTTGTTTCTACTTTTATATCAAAGCTTAAAATATAGAAGATATATTTTTATAATAATTCTAACACTAAATATATAAATTTATTTTTATACGAAGCTTCAAAAAGACTTATAATTTTGATAAAAACAATTCACCGGAATTATATTAATAAATTGTTATTCTCTATTTTTAATTACAAATCTTTTTCATCTACTCTTAAAGTTTAGAAAGGTTTTTAATAACTCATCATACGAACGTCATATTCAGAATAGAGAAACTCTTACTTATTGCCTCAATAAAAGTATAGTAAAGGCAGGATAATATGTAGTGTGTAGCATAATTAAAATTAAACTTTAAAAGGCAGTGACTGACTGAGCATCATAATTAATAATATCTAGTAGCATGTGTTCTAAACGTACAAAGAAAACTTCTCTGCTCTTGTCATTTTGAAGATTGATGTATTAATTACAACGACGAAACGTCATCGATAGTTTAATTGTTAAGTAGAAAGAAAGTGGGAAGATCAAAAGTTTTCATATTATCTTGTTCAAGAAGCCTGTCCGCATGCCAGCTCTTCTGCTGTCGCAGCAAAGAAGACTAGAGAAAATTGATAGACAGCAGCATAGTGAGAACTGCGAGTGGTGGTGGTATGGTGGGTTGAGGCTGATTACAACATCTTCTTTTTCTTATTATTTCGCTCTCAGTGATTCGAATTCGTTTTATGAAAACTATACTAATACCAAACCGACCAAATGATTACTGAAGTGTATGAAATGTATAGAAAGAGAAAGAGAGGGGGAAATACTTCTCGACCAAGGTCTTCTATTAATAAAGAGTAAAACTGTAAAGGCCTATCCAGCTTCTCCTCGTTTTGCCGAGTTATCCTCTCTTCCTTTTTCTCCTCAACCAACCACTACTCTAGCTACTATTGTGCACATGACTGGTTGATTAATGGTTGAAAACATGCACAAAAAGAAGGCCAACAGCAGCAGAGGCAGAAAGAATGAGAAGTGAAGCAAAAGAGAATGACGACGAAAGAAACGTTTATAAATGTTTCGCAGACCGATCATATCAAAAAGTGAAAGCACGACGTAACTCTATACATATCCTTTTTAATACTACTACACATACCATTTCATTTTGCTGACACATAATACTGCTCACTTTTTCACTATTATTATTACACCTCTTTAACTGCTGCTGCTGCTTTTCGAGGATTTTGATATCCTTAAAAAAGGGGAACAAGTACACTGAGACAACTACCGCCACCACGGAGTAAAGTGCATTTCGGTATTCTTTCCCACTTCCTCTTTGTGTCCCTCTCGTAAAGAATAACTGTATTGTAGTTTTGTAAAATGGTTACGTTATGTTTTGTGTACGTATGAATTGTGTCTGTGTTATGTGTGCAACAATCTCTCCCATTTTCTTTTCTAGTCTACCATAAGAGCTTGTTGAGGGAACACAAAAGTACTTAATCATTCATGAAGCTTGAGAAAAGTGGAAATTTTCTCTTTTGTGGAAAATATTATTGCATTCATAAACAAGACATATTATTATGCTAAAAACCACGGAATAGCATTGCACCTACTATACTGTATTTTGTAAAGAGCATTATTATAATAAACACATTGAGTAAAAAAGCAGTGCTGCTGTTTTGTTGTGTTGGGTGGCATTTCATGCTCCATTCTTTTTTTTGTGTTCTCACAAAAACACAATAGGCGATAATAAACATGTACCTCTCTTGTTGTAATGTAAGAGGATGGTGATGGGATGATGATGACGAGTTTCTCTTTCTTGTTTCGTAGAAAGAGAAATTCAGAACAATTCTACAAGTTTCTTTTATTCTCAAGTAATTTTCTTCTCCTG
Source organism: Entomobrya multifasciata (assembly GCA_034693345.1). Taxonomy (NCBI): domain Eukaryota; kingdom Metazoa; phylum Arthropoda; class Collembola; order Entomobryomorpha; family Entomobryidae; genus Entomobrya; species Entomobrya multifasciata. The sequence continues at coordinate 13,834 of JAQFXM010001661.1, read as the reverse complement.
TTTTTAAAGAACGTGCACCTAATTTACGATCATTTGGAAAGTAATTTGAGTATATGAGAAATGACATGTTTTTCAGATGGGGCTGATCGTTTCTTTAATGAAGACGCCACCAGCTGAAGAGTCGAGAACGAAGGGAATTAAAGATTGAAGACGACAGCACAGTACCACACAGTGAAGTATAACCACCAAGAGTTACTTCATCTACTACAAACTGGTACTGTCGTGTGTGGACCACCATTTTATAAGCCTACTACACATTGGCATCACAGCCAGGGATAATGAACGCTATATGAAGCAAACTGTGTTCCTGTGACTGCTTCGTAACGTTACGACATCACAACTTTTCCTTAGAAGATAGTCGAGAATTAATGGAAAAGATGAAGAGAGAAAAGTGAGTGACTGAGTTGAGTTGTGAGAGAAAATACTTTTCGAAGACGTTAGTGATGATCATCATAATGTCTAATGTTATATACACTTCTACAGTACATCGTCGGAAAGAACGAACAAGTACCTAAATTGTGATGCGACGGCGGCTATAAAATGCTATAAATATAGTGTATACCATGCCACCCATTCGTCCTTTTTCAACTTGTTCCAGATACGACGACTGCACTGCTGCCATCGCATCGTTTTTAATTTACCCAACTTTCTTTTTGTGACAGGCTTCCTTTGACAGGTTGGCTTCGATGACAAATTATTAACTCGCACAAATGTGTCACCGTCTCTTCAAAAAAGGAGAGAGAAGCTCTTCTCTTCAAAAAGTATTACGTTACGTTTTATGCAAATATTTAAGACAAATACTTAGGTAAAAGACAATTTCACTATTCTCCGTCAATGTATTAAAACTATTATAAAGTGTAGGCTTACTACTACTTGCTAGAACTTTCTCTGTCTGGAAGCATATTCATCATCATCGTCATTCAGACTTTTTTTAGAGCTTTTCATAAAAAATGAATGTTTCAATGTACCCATCGTGTTCTTTCTTTTCAAACATCATATTAACAAAGAGCATGTGCTAGTAGTAAGTAGAATAAGGAAAAACGTCAAATAAATCAACAGATAAAAAAGCTCGCCTCTGTGAAAGTGCTAAACAACAAGTTCAACAAGAACTTTGTCATTTTGTTGTGTACATTAGCAAACAACTTTGTACACTACTATTTCTACGCAGACAGTCAACGAAATTTCTAGGGAATTAGAGATATATAAACATAGATACAAAAAATTTAAACAGGTTTTCATATATGTGACCTTTTCGTAAATATTGTCAACAACATACCATATCCTGGAGTTTACGTACGAGCAAGTTTAGTAGTTCATTTAAAACATAGCCATCTATAAAAAACTGACTCTCGTCACAAAAGTATAAAACCAGTTTTTATCCTTTTTCTGAAGTGTCATTGTTTGCAGCAAAATGACAGGTAAAATACCTTTGGTATTATGTGATGGTTCAAACATGAGCAATTTCCAGCGATAAAGTGTAGGAGTGTAGATTATAAAAAGCTGAAGTCCTATGCATGTAGCTTTTTATAGCTTATAGCCAAATATATTTCCCGTTTCTCTTCAAAAACATGACTAGAATGATCATGAGAAGCAACAACACTACGAGTAACTTGGCTGGCGTGACAAGCCATTTACTCAGATTCTTATTACACCTGTTTGCTATAATGTTTGGAACAGGATAAGTGAAAAGTGTATATGAGATCACTTATACATATCTACACAGTCATAGTGAAAGTGTGTAGGTATTTTATTTTCAATTTTTGTCCCGTGAGAGAAAACACGTCCAACGTTATTTGAACAAAAAAAAACATGGTCAAGTCTGGTTGGTCAGTATCGATCCCCATCACTCTAGCAGTGTTGCTGTTGCTTTGTCAGTGTGGGAATGGAACTGGTGATGATGCTGGAATCATTGAAAAGGGTAGCGGAAATAAAAGAAACCAACCTTTCACTATCAAAATTCCTACACTAACCACACCAACAGCATCCACATCTGTAAATGTCGTTTCTTTAAACAACAGCAACAAAAACAGCACCATTACTTCTGCTACAGCTACAATTACCACTACTACTACAGCCCCAATTCCAGTTACTACCAGTGCAGTCCTTACTTCCGCTAGACAACAAATAAGCAGTAATATAGCAACTACAGAAATTACTGTCAGAGCTACATCTAAAGCAACAACCGTTAGCAGTAGTGATAGTAGTAAGAGCAATAGTCTAACAACAGTAGTAAGTGAAAGTAAACTTTCTTCGCAAAGTAATGGCAGAAGCAGACCATTTGAGTTGAGAGGAACTCAACTGAAAAATGACAATGAAACAGTTACGAAAGCTTTACAATCCACGCAGCAATCTCCACCGTCGTCATCCTCCACAGTAACAACGTCAACAGAAAGTCCTACTAACCCATCTACTATATTTCCTTCTACATCATCTTCTGCGTTTACTGCCTCGACAAGCATTCATCATTCGAATGATTTTGCAACTTCAATAAAATCCCAACACCAACAACAGCATTTGCAACAAAGGTCAAAATTGTGGGCCCCGCATAGCAATGTTGCTGACTTTTTGAAAGGAATGGATGATGATGGCAGCACAACAAACTCCTCGGAAAGTCATTACTCCAAAAGTGGTAGTAGTAGTCATAAAAGTAATACAAATCTTCCAAGCGAGAAAGTTGGCCAACAAACCAGAAGTATTAGAAGCATTAGACTGATTGCTAATAATAATAGTAGCACTAGTGCAAGTACTAGTGACACCATCAATAACAACAACATTCCAGCTAAAAATTTCATTTCATCTTCCTACCGCCATCACCACAACAGACAAGAAAGTCAACAGGCTAGAGGAGAAAATGATGCCGTCACTTTTCGCTATGATAATGTAGAGAAAGGCTCAATAGTGGATGGGGATGATCATGATGGAGATGTTGATGATGATAACGAAAATAATGTTGCTGTGTTCCATGTAAATAATAAGTTTCCTGTTATATCCTCAATACGCCATTACCGAAGTAGAAAAAGTTTCTCAAGAACTCGTAAAAGTACAAATCCTAATGGCGTTGGCACAACTGACGTTTATATGAACAGAGATGGTAGTGCCAGCCAGCATCATCATGATGATCGCGATGGTAGTGGTAGAGCTACAACTGATGGTGTTCCAAGAAACAAATTTAATTACGATTCTGTCACAATTGCAAAAAATCAACAAAGTAGATATATAAGTGGTGGTGGTAGTAGTTCGAAACGACATCCAGGAAAAACTTCACATGGTTTCGGGAATCGTTTGAGCTATTCAATGGAAGCAATGGAGAATGGAGACAACAATGAGAACAATAAAGAGCTAAGTGATGCTGATGATAACAATGAGAATGTGGAAGACAGAATGGATCTCGACCCAGTTGGGAAGAATAATATGTATGAAATGCCACAAGGAGATGCTCCCCACCCACATACTGAGCAGGAGAAAGAGGGCGGCGAAACAGTCGGATCAAGATATTATTATGGACAAGTGGCAACAAGAAAAATGCATGAACCTGCTGGAAATGATGATGAAGGAATTTTTAGAGCTGGTAGTGCCTCAGCAACATCATCAGGAGGCAGCTCAAGTGATGTTGGTGTGCCATCTCAAAGAGGTGGAACAGAGCATTATGGAAAAATAATAGATAAGCCGATGTTGTTAAGAGGAGAAGGACACATTATTGCTGCCACGAAAGAAGGACAAAAAAGCGGTTATTCATCCTCGGATGACAACACTCCGGCTGCAGTTTATGAAAACTCATATTTTATCCCAAAAGACGTATCATCATCACTAGCATCAACCGAAACAACTGGTGGTGGGGGAAGAGGTGAAGGCATGCAAGCAGGAAGCGCAAGCGGCATGAGAAGAAGACCAAGTCAGTTATTATCTGCAACAACAACAAAAAATGGAAATGGTTTGATGGTGGATGAGCAACCACCAAGGCATCTTAGCTCTGCGGAAGAAAAGAACTCTACCATATTGCACAGAATTAATAAAACATTTCTGTCGCGTTCCTCGAAATCACGCCAACAAAAGCAGCAGCATCTGGATGAAACTGGCTCAGAAGGCAATGAAAAACATGCTCCCACATCTATTCTAAATGCTGATTTGTTGGGAAACAAGGCTTCAGATTTAAATCACTGGCAAACAATTTCTCCTGAAGGGAGAAGTCGTGGCAGTAACATCTTGACTGAATCCGAAATGGGTTGGGAGAAAGGTATAAGTGCTGATGGGCATGATACTAAAGGTACACCAAGAAGGCCAGCAAGTGGTACTAGTGGTGACTCCTCTAAAGGGATTAACAACTACTTCTCTCAAACCTTTTCATCGAGAAAAAGTACGACTCGTGATGGTAGTGAAGAAACACCCATTAACACATCCAATAGCCACTGGAACGGTGAATCTACTCATCAAGAAACAAACGGCAACATGTTCAGGGACAAGTGGAAAGGCACTTTGAATGACAGTGATTATGCGATTGAGAAAAGTGGGAAAACCCATTCATTGCAAGAGGCATTACCACAATTATCATCGTCTAACGAAAAGACTCCTGGCGTATCCCCAACAAAAAAACAGCCAAGAAACCGCAACGGTCAGTCAAAACAAGAGCGGAGAAAGCAAAGGCAGCAGTCAAAAAGTTCCAGACGGCCAGCCTCGGCAATCGCCGATGTGCCTAATGACCCTCGCAATGAGAATGGGAGCGGGCCATTGTCGGAATCGAATAATTTCCATGCGTCGCAAGGTAATTTAGATTTTTTTCTACTTACGTAACACAAATACATTGTATGCATATATGCATGATGTAGAGTCAAATTTATGTATACATGGATTACTTACATAAAGTTTAACATCGAAAGGGCAAATGGTTATGAATTGGATTTTTATTCTGTGTGGAATGCATAAAGCGTAAAATATTCCATAACTTTGTCACAACTTGTGTTTTAAAACATTTTTTTGGTATTTTTTCTGACATTTCAGGGCTGAATTCAGAACACAGTCCTGACTTATCACTTCCTCCTGGCATTAAAGGCAAGGATATAGAACGACCCAATCACTCCAAGTATAATGATGAGGATGGTTCAGGTTCCACAGATGATCAAGAATTTTCATATGGATCACATACTAATACAAAAGAAGGTCACAGTCCAGTGCAAATCCAGCAGAACAGTCAAAGAGTTTTCCCAGTTGGGTCCAGATCCGTGCTCCAGGAGCAAATAACTCGGGAAAATTCATTATCCGCCAATGCTGCTGATAGACGTGATGGAAGTAACAAGAGAAATCAGCTTGACAAACTTGACTTTCAGTTGGACCACCAAAGGAACGTAATCTCCACCACTTCTGCCACTAGCAGCAACAGAAACGGTGACAACATCAAGAGCACACAGGAGATGAGAAGATCAGAAGGGAAACGTGATAATGAAGAATTAAATAAGGGCAAAAAGTCGGTTGGTCCGATAGAGTATTTTCCGAAAGTGGAAACTTTTTCATCAGATTCAGCCTATGGGGATAGCTCAAATGACAACTTGTTTGATGAGTATAGACCCCCGGGGCCTGAGTACTACGGTGGTGATAGTGGTGACCTTACTTTGTACGAAGGCGAGGAAAATGCTTCGCCTTTGTCGGGATCAGAAATTTCACCTTCACCCTCTTCATCATCTACATCCTCCACCACCAATGGAGTACAGCGAAATAAGCCTGATAGTGATATTGTCACGCGATTCCTGAACATTGTTGAGTCCCAACACCTACTCGGTGAAAACTGTTCGGCAGGCACGGATTTCAATTTGGGAGAAGGGGTGGTCGACCGTTATGCCCAAGAACGATTTCGGCTTGAAGCCGAATTTGCCGTTAACCGGGCAAACATGCTGACTAGAATGTGGAAATATGTCAACCAAACTGTACTTCACAACGAGTACTTGCTTCATGCTATGGTCATGTCCATGGTGGAATTTGATGATGACATTTTTGCCGCTGGAAATTGCTATGATCAACTTCAATACAAGAATTACACCTTGTTTTGTCCTTTCGCTTTCCGATACGATGGAGGGACGGTTCTCGTCAAAGACCTTAGTTTAGAGTACCACTACTTGGGAAATAGCTCAGAGTGGTTCTTTATTGCCAGAAAGAATGCTGAAAAGATTGTTCAAGCGTATAACCAGTTCAATAGAGGTAAGTTGAGCAAGAAACTAGTCCTTTTTGTTTGGCTTTTTACTTTTTTTTTCACTGGTACTTTTTTATGCTGTCTTTTTCTTTTCTATTTACCACTATATATACATTACTGATTGTAAACTGAACCACAAACCAACCATCGTAACATAGTTGTTAGCTGGAACATTTTTCGGTATGATATGTATACAACCCTCTTGTGGCTCGTATACATACTTCATATATAAACAGGAAATTCCAATTCAGGTTTCATCTCCTCCCAATGTACAGGCCGTTCTTGATGCAGTAGAAGTAGGAACATGTACATCACATAAAGTTTTTGCAACGTCTTGAGAAAACAATTTAACGATATACATCAATATTCCACTTGTTTACTTCCTGACTTCATCCAATTTAGTCATATTAAATTGGCACTGCAGTGTTATAAAAACGTTTTTCTCATTGGTGAATTTCCCAAAAAATAATAACACAATTCATAAAAAATCAACCATTTGTTCCATATGTTTACATTTTACGACATGAAATTCTCCAAAACGAAGTCTCAATAAGCTTATCACATTCAAGATATTATCGACTTGGTGGAAAGGATACTATAGTATTCCATTTCCACTACAGTTATTTGCAAATAACAAGCTGTATTGAGATTCGTTGATAAAAGTGATGAAAACGAATTGACTATAAACTTAAAGTAAGCGCTGCAGTATACAAAAGCTCTTTTGAAATTATCAGGTTTTATACAACCCACTCATTGTTCCGAAGAGAAAGATTTCATAGGTTTTCAAATCGTTTTTCTCTTTTTTTGTTCTCTTTGTGTTTACATCATCTTGATAATTCCTTCACGTTTCCACCTCAAAACGTCGAGTATTTTACCAATTTTATCGAGATGTTAGATCATTATTGCACTCCAAGGAATGTGAAACATTATTACGCAAATAGGAATTATTCTTAAATCGAATCCTATGTCCGTCTGTATCAGTCAGTATAAAATTCGTTATAGCTTAATAACAAAAGTCGAACGCTAGTTATCAGCTAACAGCTACTTCTCTATATGTAGTATTCAAATAGAAGTGGTTGCAGTAGTTTTTCATATTAAAAAGAATCTGCTAGAGTCTAAATGCGGTTATCGTCCTTGGAACTACTTAAGCTTTTCTGTCTGTTGTGTGTTGTAAAGAGTGGAGGGAGAGTGCTCTATTATTCTACATCAGGAAAGTCGAGAGTCGACTATATCTTGTTTTTATCTGGTATATGTATACCTGCGCAATATAATGCTTTATGTAAGCAGTGCAATGTAGCTACGTTGTATGTATGTTGTATAATATCTCTATGTATATTATGAATGTCTTACATGCATTTATCAAATATTCAAACGTTACATTTGACTTTTCCTCATTTCTTTATACAACCTGAATGATGATAGAGCACACTTCCTCCATTATAAATAGACATTTTTTGTGTTACACAAAGTCTTCAGTTCTGAGTCTGTTATCTTGAGAGTATCTCTTAGAAGATTGCTTCTGGCTTTCTTTTATTAATGCCCAGTGGAACAAAAAGATATTACTTTGTATTGCTCAGTTTGGCATTCAGTCTCTTCCGCATATACTTAAGTCAATTTATACAAGCTAAGTTGTATGCAACACAGACCCATACGGTATTATATAATTTGGTAAAAGCTGAAATATATGATTTCCAGTCCGTAGAGACTATCTTAAAAATAAAAGGTACCAGAAATTCTGATGGTATAGAACGTACGTACGAATGTAAAGAACGTGTTACAAAATATTGTTTGAAATGCGCATTTATACGTACAATAAGTACCACAACCTTTAGGAAATGCTCAATCAAAAGATTTCGTTGTTAGTTGTACAAATAGAAAAACTACATTCAACTTGTTGCGTCAACAAAAAATTGTATGTTTGACTCCGGGTTTTGAGGTTTTGACCCATGTGTGTCATGTCATGCAGTTATATGGCCCAATGCATTGAAGTCAAGATTAGTCGAGAGACAAAAACCATAAAAAAGTACAGGCTAACTTGTGCTATTTAACATTTCACCATCCTTTCTTATCATGTTACAAGATAACAAAGCTATATATTATATCTTATTGCACATTATATTCGAAAAGAATATAAGGTAGGGACGCATCATTGTATCACGCGATAATAATCATATCAAGTAAAGATGAAGTGATCATAGTTATATTCACGAATATTACCAGAATCCTTTTTTCATCGCTGTTGTAGCTTTCACTTTCCGAAACAATCTAATTTCCTTCTTTTGTGCTTTCGTTAGTTGTATATTTATGAACATAAAGAAATGACTTGCGGTGAAAGTACAACTACATATCCCGCCCTAGGATCTAATTCCGATTACAAGACAAGCAGTAGTACTACTACCCTGATTCCATATCTTTTGAGAGTATTCACTCGATTCAAGGAAAACGGAGATGGTGAATGTTTGGTCGGTATTTATTCTTAACATTAATTTAGAAATCCTACATAACCACTCGTTTTTTGAAACCAGAAAGAACCAGAATCAGACCATGGCATATAAAGATAAGTAAGATGAGTATGGTACTGATGTTTCCTTCGCTCGGATTCAATCCTTTTCCTCCTTCCTGACTTCCTTATTGCAATTTTTTGTCGGCTTCTTATCCGTGTATATTTAGTGCTTCTTTCCAGGAATTTGTGCATTTTGTAATGAAAGCGAGTGTTCTTTATACCGTTTGTGAGTACTATGGGACCACCTAAAGTAATAGGAAGGGTACGAAACGCATTACCGACCACCACCGCCACCATCATCAGTAAAACAATACCTTAGAAGTTCGCAGAGAATATTGAAGCTTAAGGAGACTGTTACGAGCTGAGTAAGTATTATGAACGATGATGATTATGGCGATGGGTATCATTAGTATTAAACTCACAACGCAACCAGTCCAGCAATTACTTTACATTACATTTATTCCTCCCCCCTTTTATCCGCTTTGGTTCGGATGGGGCATGAAGACATGAAGGCCAGGGATTGTTATCCGGAAAATATACTAAAGGCGGCATGTAGAAAGATAAAGAATACATAATGAAAAACCACCTATTAGTATTTTCTCTCCCAGCTGCACTTACTCACTTTACCTAATGCGTTTCTCATAAGTTCACTTTTGCTTCGTCTCGTCACGCGGTGCAGTAGTGTGCGGATTGTATGAGCATTCACTTTATTGCGGTGAAAGCATACACAAACAGAAAAGTTTTCGCACCACTACACAATACACTGTCTCAGCACTGGTTTGTTTAACTCGCCGCGCTGATATTCCTTAAAATATCTGAAATTCTTTAGAAGAACACAAGCGTTTAACTGGTCGTATACTTGAATAAAAGTTGCGTACTTTCCCTAGATAGCCCACAAGGCATAATTAAGCGGTTTGGCACGTTTTATTCATGGATCATTGAGTTTTTTCCACTGGTTTCCTACTCTAATTTACATATCATCAACTCCCGTGAAAACGTGACGCGCAACGCAACGTACGTAGCTTATCCCTTAATTTTTTCATTCATAAAATTTCAACTTATCCACAAAACTGAGAGAGGTTCAGTGTTCTATTCATCAGTTGTGAAGTCCATATATACATACATACATACATACATGTCTATACGTTATACTTGATAGAAAATGCCTTGGTAAAATTTCCGCTTCATTTTTTCTGCAAAATAGATACAATCGAAAAATATTTTGACACATTGCATATGCTAATGCTTGTATTCCCTCCTCTGACTCTGGATGACTAGTGGAGTATAACAAAAACCATTTTTGTGGATGGTAGTGGTTTTGACAGATTTCCTCTTTATATACTGCATAATACATTACTTGACACCAGGATATACATTTTATAGATGGGAAAGAAGAATGGACGTTGAGTTCTGTTTCCAGTCATGTCATACATTTGTTTAGAATTACACATGAAACACTTCACACAACAACATCTCTCTGCCTGTTCGTAGACAGCCAACCCACTGAATTGCGGTTGGTGGAGCACTGTTCAACCATGCTATGTTTTGATGATGATGATATAGTCACGTTCTTCACAGCAGATTCCAAAAAAAAATTAACGAAATTCCGGGTCCACTGCTTCTCTCACTAGTACTCTTCAAATCTTTTTTTCTGATGAAGAAGACCCATCCAAAATTCAATCCAATGAAGCAAACATGTCTGTATACTTGATGTAAAAAATTACTTCATCCTACATTTTGTTTACGTAGCGTTAGTCAGTCTCACTGTGTGCTATCCTAGTTTTTTTAGTAGACTAGATAGAATTGAGTTCAACGGATTGAATCGCTGAAGTACGCATTTTTTGCTGAACAGCCTTCTTTTCTCTCGTTCTATCTTTTACCTTTTCTGTCAATAGTATATGAACAGACTGTAAATATCCTAACAAAGGCATTATAACATTGTACACTTAAAGCATGCCAACACTTTCCAAAGAGAAAGGACTAAACCAATACAAAAGCTGACACATTAATTTTTTGTGTTGATGTGTGTCTTGTGGAGAAAGTACACAATTTTCACGTCAGCAACATTTATGTGCAGTAGCATCTTGTGCGCTTTGACAATAACGGAAAGGATGTGGTTGTGTTGTTGAGATTTTGAAGGAAAAAACCTTATACAACTTGTGACATCACTATTATGTCTTATAGTAGTATTTTATATTCATTCTCATTTTTTCCCCTTGGAATAAAATTGTTTATGTCAAATTGAGAACATAATAACTTTTCAACCACATTCGACCGAGTAATAACATTTTTTTGCTACGACAAGTAATATTTTTCTCTTCGCCATATGCATATATGTTGATGAAAAACTCTTAAGCTGAACGTATGTGTGCCTTTTTATTATGTTGATGATGAAAACAGCGACGTGGTGCGAATAAAATGTGAAATGTAATTTGAAGATGATGTAAATATTTCAGCACTGATGCTTAATATACATGAAGTATCCATTACCGGATAAACAGAAGAAAACCTACTTTCCCCTATATTTAAAATTTACACACACATAGGATAGGTACCAAACATTATGTATCGCGTCTCAGAATAAAGTAAATTTGTTTTTCCACACGTAAATACGATGACGATAATTTGATGACAGTGAAAGTCTGAAAATACGTTGCAATGTCAGATCTGTAAGAAGAAAACACACTTTCTTCAAGACACTAGTGCGCATTCATTCATTACCATACGAAAAACATGCAGCTACTGCTGCAGTGACGGTACTGCTCTACATACATATGAAGTCAAAAATGAAATTTGTCATGCGAAAAGAAAGGCAGTGAGTGTAGCTTCTTATTTTAAAGTCTACACGAAAAGTCAACGACTTCAACTGAGAAAGAGATTTCTTTTGAAAACCAGTTTTTCCTTTTACTGCTGGCTTTTCTACTAACCGTATTTACATGTAAAGTAATAACAGGACTAGTCAAATTTTGTACGTGTATGTGTATTTGGGTATGGCAATGGGAGGTACTAAATTAATTTAAGGCTTTGTAGGAAAAAATAGAAAATAAATAAATAGAGAATTGCTATTTCCGTATTTCATTCTCCACAAAAAAATAGCATTATAACTGTTACCACATCGAGCGAAGCAAAATCTCGTTAGTTTGATCAAATTTTGGAATAAAAAAAATGCTTGTGTTATAAGCAAGTTATAAATAATCACAAGAGGAGGGATGGAAAAAGGAGCACGTTTTTGTATTTGGTTGGACAACGAGCATGAAAGGATGCCCGCCATGACAAAAGTTTCCACTTAAACACAACAGGATGCAAACTTTTTGTGACTTTTATTTTTTAAAGAAAGGAATACGGACATTATACATATGTATATGTATCTGTACTGTTTATGTACACGTAATAGTTAAACGGGCCAAGATTATATTCTAATTCTTTTGTAACGATCACTTCACTCTCTACTTCCTCGTATTTTGCGTAGCTGTAGGTGGAAATAGGGAGACTGCTGCTACATGATGGCGTGTGAAACATAATGAACCAGAGCATGCACTGCACTCACTTACACAAGCAAACAGCAGCATCTTCACACAAGGTTTGGCTAATGCCATACTACTACACTACAAATTGCTGACCTATGGAAAAAATAACTTGGGTCTTCTCCCTTGTTAGAGAACTTGAAACTTGGAACATTTATCTTTCGAGAAAAATGTGAAGACACTGTTGGCCCCATGCCTCACATTAGCATCGTGTAAAAAAGAGAGCGTCAACATGAGAAAAGAAGTTCTAAATGTGTATAAAATGTAAGTAGTGGTTCAACTTTCATTATTACTACACTGCCATAAAGTGTGATTTTCTCTTATCCTGTTTTTTCTGCAAAAAATACAATATGTTTTGCTACAGCCAAAAAATCTAAACTTTCATCCTCGGGCCAAGTATTCAAGTTGGGTGAAGTTTTATACATTATATTATAAGAATATACGGAATTACTGAAAACAAAGTTAAATATTTTTTCGAACCCATTATCAGTTTTGTTCCGTATCTATTAAGTAAAACAAAGTGTACAAGGAAAGGGGCAAGCTGAAATGAAATTGCAATCGTAGCAGCAGCAGCGACTATTGCATTGAGGCATTGGAGAATTCCCTATTTTGCAGTTGTTGATACAATAATAATAATGATTACATCATGATAACATCTTCTATTGGACCTAGAAAAAGTTTCGCAATTTCATTTTGTTCCATTTCTCCTTACTATTTTCTTGAACTTTAAAGGAATTACAAGGGTAGTAGAAAAAATGTATGCCTTTATTCTGTAGTTATGTTTAGCAAAGCTCATGTCTTATTTATGTACACATCAAGAGGGCTTTTTCCTGTTTTATCTTCCTCCTTTTTTTGTCTATTCATTCATTCAACTTAGATATTTCCTCCTTGTGAGACATGTAGTATCTGCATTCTTCTGTTGTCTGCTTTTTCCTTTTTGAACGACGACAACTAAATATAATAGCGTTACGCTGTAAAAATCATAAGAATACTTGAGAACTGTGGAGAACTGTATCTCTCTTACACTGTACCCCAAACAATATCTCCTTTTCGGTTCGAAGAAACTTCTTTTCAAACGCTTCTGCTGATGTTTCTTCTTCCGTGTGCAACAGAAAGCGTTCATTGTAGTATTATGTCATGAATGAAGCCCACTTCAACAGCAACCACTACACACTAGTTCCTCAACTACATCTTTTTATCATCATCATTGTCGTCACTACATTATCATCATCATCAGTCGTGCATCGATAATAGTATACTACTTTATCTACTATCACAAATGCGAATACATGCATGCAAAATGGTAAAAATGACTAGTTAATAAATGACTAAAAATGAGTTAGTGGGGGAGGAACGCTGCTCCACAGATATATAATGGATGTACAGAAAAAATAGATTTTATTCCTTTTCCTTGAGAAAAAGGGTCTTGTAGCTCGTGGAAGTAACACAATCGAAAGAAAGAATCTATAAATGTACATATATACTCACCTTACAAACAAGCCAAATCTGCACCACTGGAGTATATCATGGTACAGCGCAATGTATCTAAACTGTGTTACAAGCCTCTCATAACGTACGCTCTATACCTTTGTTTTTTTTATGTTTTGAAAATAGGTTACGTGACTAAAA
>JAQFXM010001660.1:0-30084 GCA_034693345.1 Entomobrya multifasciata | reverse complement strand
GGTCATGGTCACGGTTATCTAAAAAAACATAAAATCAACAAAACAGACTATAACTATAACCAGAATATCATCTAGTTCATCTGAGAATTGCACATAAACTCGCATTATCCTTTAACCATAGCATATTTTCCACCGCGTGAGAATTTAATATAAAAAAGTAGGCTATTTATAAAATATTTCCTCTAATTCTATTGCAGTTCTGTCGTGAATAATATTGATCATATAAAATAATGAAATGCCAATAAATGCCAAAGATTTCTTGTTTAAAGATGATGATTATCCATGTCGTCCTTATCAATAATAACATATAAAACATCAAAAAGGAATGAAAGATTTAATCTTGATGAAATTAATAACCAATGTTGTTGAGATAATAGCTGTAATGAGATCTTGATTTAAAGGATGGTTCATCAAAAACTATGGCGTGCAACAGAAATTACCAAAAAAGATTCCAAGAATCTTCCACCTCAAAATTGCAAACAGCGAAATTCGTCAAATTATTTTGATAGACGACTATATGCATAGATATATGAATGACACTGATCGTGAGATGTATTTATACTGACTACAAATGAGCTTTAGCATTTTTGGCACAAGAAATCACGAAAAATTGAGGCGATGAAAGACAAAGGAAACAATGCAATGCTGAGAAAAAATTAACCCAAAAGTTAGCATTGCATTTTTCGTCATTTTCATAATAACCAGTAGTTATTATGAAAGGGAAAGTCTTCAAAGGGAAAAGTGTTGGAAAATGTTTTCAAGAAAGGCGAGGCCTGGTTTAGACCTGGAGATATTCTTACAAGAGATATTTACGGTTACTTTTACTTCAAAGGTTTGCAAAACTATAGATTTTTTATTCACCTCAAAAAGTTGTGTTTATGCATAATAAAGTGTACATGATGCCAAAATTTGTATACCAGAGCGCAGTGGTGATACTTTTAGATGGAAAGGAGAAAATTGTTCCACAGCAGAAATCGAGTCGATAATCAGTGGCATGTGTGCGTTGAGGGATGTTGTCGTGTATGGAGTTGAACTACCTGGTATGTATATCTTAAAGTCCCTGGAGAGGTTTTTTACTCAATATTGAATAGTAATTTCTATAGCAAAGTACATTACACCACATTATTGAAAATTTACAGTTTAAGTTGATATATTTTAAAACGAAGCTAAAGTTTTATTGTAATAAAAATAATTACAAAATAATTGCGTCTTAAAAAATAATTGTAATAGGTGCAGAGGGACGTGCTGGAATGGCAGCAATAGCGGATCCAGACGAATCTCTTGACTTGAAGGTGTTTGCTCAAGAAATTTCTAAAGTTTTGCCTAGTTATTCGCGTCCTTTGTTTGTTCGAACTTTGAAGCTGATTGAGACAACAGGTATAGTAAACTGATAAATAGTAGATTACACTATGCAGATATGAATTTACGTTTTAACTTTTACTAATTGTTTTTCTAGGAACGTATAAATTACAAAAATTAGAGTACCAAAAACAAGGATTCGATGTTAATAAAATTCAGGACAAAGTTTTCATGCTACAAGGAAACAAATACGTCGTTTTAACCAGTGGTCTGTACCAAAAAATACTAGATGGAAAGATTAAGCTTTAAATTACTGTACTTTGTTGTTTGGAAAAGTGCTCAGGAAATGTTTGGATAGGAGCACATTCGATTCTTGTCGCGTTTTATGATAAAAAGTCTTCGAAATCAAGCTTTTAGGTTTATTTTTGATGTAAAAATGCAAACACAATATTAATGAATGTAAAATGAGAAGTTAAAAAAATCATAATTGCAATTTGGTCTAATTTCGGTTTCTTAATTACATTTAATTTTGATGTCATTTTCATTAGTAAACTTGTATTTATGTTGGTACAAGAATTCTAAGCCTCATTGTGGAAGTCTTATTCCATTCAAGCCTTTTTCGTACGAAACTATAAAAATGTATATTTGTAGTTTATATATTTGGAAATGATTTTCATTCCGATTTGACTGGCATGGCTATTATAAATTTTACTAAATATATTTTCTTAATCATGCAACCGTATCAAGATTGTGACTTGATGTGATTTGAAATAAAATCGTCCTTTTCAAAAGTTTATACACTAAAATAAATGAACACGCTCTAAAATTTGTCGCAAATTACCATTTTATCCAAATGGCTCATGTATGATTTTTTAAAGTTTTTTGTAGCAGCATGAATAACCTATGCATTAATGTATCTAATATAAGCATTTTTTATCTATTCCAACCCACCTGTGCATTTCATCTGCTCCAGCTTATCAAAAATGCAAGGAGGAAAATATTTTTCGTGTGGTGGAAATAGATTAGGAGCAAGTTTTATAATGTATAGACAGGAGTTGTTCAAGTGAGTATTAATTAGTAGGCGTTTGCGTACAGTCGGGGCATCACGAGAAATTGCGTGGTCAGTTGACCTTCGATTTTGTTTAAATGCAAAAGCAGCATTTACATTGCTAAAACACAGCGTTCCTTTTTCAACGAAATGCATCAACTGGTAGATCAAAAGATAAAGATTTTAAAGCATTGTTTATGAGAGCAAATTTCTGGCAGATATGTATTTATTGTTTGACTGAATTAAGCTAGGTCTACAGTCTAAATAACACATGCATATGATTTATTAGCTGACTAACGCTAGTATGGGAAATAGGAATGCGTCTGACCTTGAAAGTTGTAATGCACCAACAAACACATACATAAGATAACTTTAGTTAAGACAACATAAGATAGGTCATTGACTACAAATACCCTATTACCATTTACCACATATGTCTATTTGTAATTAAATTATAAAGTATTTATAAACAATTATTGACATTTCGCAGATTTTGGTATATGGGCAATTTGGAAGCGGTCGACCCCAAGAAATTTGGGAAATATTTGTGGGAATGTGAGGAAGATTTCTCTGAATTGTCCTTTGTATGATCGTTTTTATGTGACGCTGTGGAGGGGACTTTTACTTTTGGAGGATGTTACCTTGTCAAATTGCTGGATGCTGACAAACAACGGATTCGTTGGAAATAGAATACCCGGAAGTCGACCAGTTTTTCTTAATTTAAAATGTAAGCAACTTTTTAATCATGAACAAATTATATTTCTTGACAATTAGTTATTTTTATTTTCCAGAATTGAGGCAGCTTAGCATCGAGAAGCTTGAATACATGCCAAGGATTATGGATGTCGCTTTTAGGGATGTTTTTCTTCACTTAAAGCTCACTGGTTTCAAGTTTTCTTCTGATGAACCCAACAAAAAATGTGAGAAATTCATGATATAATTTTGAAACTCCAGTACTGATAAGTATGAGAGATTGTTGGATTTCCCCCTTTTTTTGTTTGAATATTTTCAGGTTACCTCGATTGGAATTAAGGCACTGGAGGCTTCTTACTACTAGAGGATTTGCGGAAACAATTGAAAAGTTAGATTTGGACGAGCTGAAACACCAAACTGTGTCAGATGAACAGTTAAAGATGATGGTGTCACGATTCCGGTCTTCCAGAATGATTTATTTATGGAAATTTCAGTAAAAGTGTGTCCCTTTCTGAAAATGAAATTCATTGTGCTTCAAAAAGTTTCACATTTATTCTGGTGGTTGTAGTTAAAAGTTTTTTTATCATAAAATTAAATATTTTTGCTAAATAAGCAGTATTAAAGAAAATCCTGTTATAAAATTATGTGTACTAACGTATTGATGTATTGTGATAATTGAAAATATTATGTAAATTACCAATTATAATATGTTCAGCATTCAATTAATTAATTCACTTGTACCCGTGGCCACAGAAAGGGAATGCGTTCCAAACCACAGAGCATTTGAATATTTCAGATAAATTATTTACCAAAGCCATCAGATACTTTTATGAAAAAAATGTCAAGCGTTCTTTGTTTCGTTTTTTGTGCGCACTTCCGGTGAACCTTGACCCCAATAGTATTTCGATATTGCCTTTGTTCTTGATTTCGAAATGTCTGTCTAGAAATCTTTCTTTGTCTAGAAATTGGTATAAATATGACAGAGTAATTTTTGGGTGCTATCATTGTCTTGTGAGACGCCCGTTTTCACGCTGTTTCTATGACAATTACTTTAAAAGCTGCTTCTAAGAGTAATTTTTTGAATTGATTGTCAAAGTTTACTATTTCTCATTATTAAGTGAAAGTTTAAGTACTGGTCGCTTTGAAATTGAATCTTTGGAGTTATTTTGGAGAGAAGCTACTTGTGAAGGAGGAGACATTTAGTTTTCATTTTGGAGGAGCTGACGCTGAGATTGGAATTTGGGGACATCATCATCGTTTTGCACTTCGGCCAGCATCATGGCTCACCTTTTGAGCATTCCGGAAAACGTGGTAAGGATTTTAAAAAGAGTTACTTATGCCATTCCCATCAATTTCAAAATGTTGTGTTTTTGAAATGTAAATGTGTGTACTATTTATTTATTTTTATATGATACAGCATGTGTTCCCAAATCTGGAACACAATGATCTGCTCAGACTACGGCGAACTTCTAAGCAGACCAAGGCACTGGCAGATGCTTATCTGTGGACTCCTCAGCCAGGTCATCAGGGAAACTGGACACTCACAATTAATTCCAGAAACCGAGATCAGACTTTGGAAGCGTTTCTTAAAATGGACCTTCCTCCACCTTCCCGACTCCATATTGAGAACGAAGCTGAAAAGGGACCCAGAGAGCAAAGGTCCTTTTTTGAAGATGACCACTTGGAGTAATTCATGAATCGCTACAGCAAATACGTAACCACTTTGAAGATTGACAAGTTATTTTATCCGTTTACTTCCGCAAAGGAAATTGGCTTTTACGCGAGTTTGGTTAACTTGAAAAAGCTGTGCTGTAAGAAAATGATAACTGTTGGAGGTGCTGATCAGTTTGAAAAGAAGACGAAAATGGCAGAAGGAAGCTTTTTAATGCGACCAACTTTCAAAAACCTCAAAGTCTTCAAATTGGATTGTACTGACTGCATTGAGTCCATGTGGACATTCATCAATGGACTTTCTAATAACTTGGAAGAGCTTCTGCATCCCTTTAACCGGAAGGAATGGATTAGCTGGGATGAAATAAGAACAAACTTTACTTGTGTTCAACAGTTCATTGAGCGCCGCCGCGGTGGGATACAAAGTCAGAGTAAGCTCCTGTATGACTGGAAGTATCTATATCAAATTGACCCACAGGAGCGTCTTCGAGTTTTGGCCAGCTGCCATGAAAATGGCGTCATGATTAAAAACTTGAACGGGTGGTACCTTGATTGCCTTCTTTGGGACGAGAATGGAAGGATTGACAAGAACGAAGTTGTGGATCCGGTGTCAGGGGAATGGATCTGGAATTCTCGGGTGAACTATCAGAGAAATCAGTTGATTGGCAATATAATTCATTCCATGAGTAATGTGAGGGATTACGCATTTCTCATGGAACTTCCATCGCTAAACAAAATCAATATGGACGGTGGTTACATTCAGGCTCGTCGAAGACATGGAGTTGGATATCCTCAGTGGCCTAACTTGAAGAAAATGATTGTCCAGTTGGATGGCTGCTCAGACACAGAACTTCGGTTTCTTTTGGGGCAGATAGAGCGACCCAAATTGGAGGAGTTAAGTTTAGTCTTTTGCAGAGCTTGGGCCATGGATAATTGGAAAGTCCCATTTCCAAGGAATTTGGGAAATGTTTGTGGAAATGTGAAAAAGCTGAGTGTGAATTGTCCATGGGCCAACCCTTTTTTTGTGGGGCTGTGGGAGGGACTTCCACTTTTGGAGGATGTGACATTGAAAGAATGCCCCAAGCTGACAAACAAGGGATTCGTGGGATATGATAGAAGCAGACCAGTTTTCCTAAAGTTGAAAAGTAAGAAAATTGTAAACATAATATAGTTAATGACCATAATTGGTGTGTGTATTGAGTAATACTGAATTATTTTGCCATGATTTTTTTTTGTGTTCCTACAGAATTGAAGCATCTCAGCATCGAGAATCTTGAACAAAGCCCGAGAATTACGGATGCAGTTTTTCGGGATGTATTTCGTCACTTGACTCTCACAAGTTTTCATATGTCTTCTCTCAGAGTTATAAAGAGGGTGAGATTTTATAAGAAAATATGTATAAAAATTATTAACTCATTGCCAGAGATACGTGGAGTTTTGAAATATTTTTTTTTTAAATGTTACAGATTAGATTGGCAGGAATCAGGGAGCTTCTTACTGGATCCTTTGCGGAAACTATTGAAAAGCTAGATTTGGACCAGCTAAAACTCTATGGAGTCTCCAAGCGAGAGTTGAAGGAAGTTGTGTCGTGCTTCCGGTCTTCCAAGATGATTTAATTATGGAAATGCGAGCAGTTGTCCTTTACAAAATTGATGGGATGGAGAAGGTGGAAAACAATTAGAGATGTTTGAAGAATAGAGAGAATTCCAGTGTTAGTTTTGAAAGTGTAATGAAATTTTTCTTTCAATTGATTGAATTGTAGTCTATAACAAATGTAATTTTTCAAGCAGTTAGTTGTGTCAAGATTTATCAATTAAATTAATCTTGCTAAATATGTATTATATTCTAATAGTCTTGTTCGTTTATTGGCACAAATTGGTTATTGCAAAACATATTTTTTGCGTATCGTTGCGTATATTTAGAGTAAGGATGAGGAAAGCATGGAATATGAGTTATCTTTAAAAATGGAACCATAAAATGCAAAAATAAATATTTTTTATCCATATTTTTTATTTGTAGGTGATGAAACATCCGTTTTCACATCGTTGTATATTTTTTAAAATTTATTGTTCATTGAACTGGATCATTGTCGCCCATTGAGAAAGCCATTTTCACTCTATCCGCCTTAAACCTTTTCGTTTTTCAAGCATCCATTTTTTCATATTATAATTTTGTGACAAGACACGTTTTAATGCTAGTAAATTATAATGTATTAGTCGTATCGCATAATTACTTGGATGCATTAAAGTTACAATTCAAAACAAAAGAATTGATTTATACGTTAAGATAGACACGTGTCCAAAACAAAAATATTTATGCAGAATGTTGCTCATTAAAATTATCGATGTAGTAATCTCATGAACTATGAACCAAAGGATTTTACGCAATAGTTTTACAACATTCGATTGTAACTTGTTATAAAACTCCAGTTGTTTTTCTGTTTATTGCGCTTTTTAATGTTTTCATTGTCACTAGGCAGGAAATTTCCTTATTTAAAAATATTTCAGCATGAAAATTCAACTTTCTTGGGTAAGCTAGTTCAGATTCTGTCTTATTAAATATTAAGAAATCTTCTTTAGAGTTAATTATAGCACACTGCCTGAAATCAGTTTTAAAGAACAAGCTTAATTGCCCATCCTTAATAATCATATTGCTGAAACATAATCGAACAAATCAGCACACAGACTAATAATTATATTTTTTCCTCGAGAGTGTGAAACGAATAGTCTGAAAAATTGTATAAATTCCACACTGGGAATGGTACCTTAACTATCCAAAATCAAATTAATAGATTTTTAATAGCTTATTATTATGTGTCTATGTGCAACCAATCTTAATGCATTTCATGATAAAGCCAAACGAGGAAAAAAATAATGTGTTATTCTAAAAATACTTCACCCAATTTTCCTTAATTTTGGTTATAATTTACTGACTTATTGATAAGCTGATATAAATTAATTGGTTCCACAAGAAATTGTTACGTAATTAACAACTTTATCCAGCCAAGTGGGTGAACAAAAAATTGTTTAGGGATAATTTAAGTGTATATGCAATTCTCAGATAAACAAGTTAATATTCCGGTCATGGTCATGGTTCAACAGAACAGACCATAACTATGACCAGAATATGTATCATTTAGTTTACCTTAGAATTGCACATAAACCAGCATTATCCTTAAACAATAACATATTTTCCACAGCGTGTGAATTTAATATAAAAAAGTAGGCTTTTTATAAAATATTTCCTTTAATTCTATTGCAGTTCTGTCAGGAATAATATTGACCATATAACATAATGAAATGCCAATCAATGCCAAAGTTTTCTGTTTAAAGATGATGATGTCCATGTTGTCATTATCAATTATTACAACCTCAAAAAGGTTTTTTTAAACTGGCAATGAAAGATTAAATTTGCGATGAAATTAATAAGCAATATTGTTAAGATGGTAAGATATTGAGATCTTGGTTTAAAGAACTATTCTGTGCAACAGAAATTACCAAAAAAGAATCCAAGAATTATCCACCTCAAAATTGCAAAAAGCCAAATTCGTCATATTATTTAGATAGAACCACTACATGCATAAATACATGATTGAGATATATTTATACTGGATACAAAGAAGCTTTATCATTTTTGACACAAGAAATCACGAAAAATTGAGGCGTAGAAAAACAATAGTAAACATTGCAATGGTGAGAAAAAATTTACCCAAAAGTTAGCTTTTTGCGTTACAAGTCGACACACAAATCAATGCTAAACTAAATTGTCTCGAAAGATTTGTGTAGTGCTGGAAAATCGACAAACTTGCATAAATTCTGTGAAATTAGAACATAAATCAAACAGCAAAACTACTTACTTACAAATTTTGAATTTTAAACCAATATGTACAACGATTTTTTTACATTTTGTCATTTGTAATTGTCAGTAAGTATCTTATAATAATAACTGCTTTAAACAGCGCAATATTTACAGAAAAAAATACGTGTGCTGAACATGACATTTAGCTTTATAAACGGTTTTCAAGTTGCAGCGCTTGTAGTCCTGTGTGCTTTGATTTATAAAAAGCGAAAATGGATTTGGATTTTCGTTAAAACTCTTCCTCGTGATAAGAGGCACGTAAAATCGTAAACGAAACGAAAACAAAATATTTTATGCTATTCATTTTTATACTTTTCGTGATTATTTTTTAGAATTCAATAGAGAGCCAAAGTATATTAAGAATATTATTATGAAAATCTCATTTCATTGTCATTTTTTAAAGTAGAAGAACCAGAATTATAACATTTTTTTACTGATTGGAGTGGTACAATGCAATAATTTGACACGTTTTGGGGTTACCTCCATCAATATATTTTATGGAGGCTCGAGATTATTTTCCGAGATCTTCATTATTACCAATGGAATAATAGTTCAATCGGTGAAATATTTGACAAAAATGCGGAAAAAAGTTCGGATAAGGTGATTTTCTACTTTGAGGATGAAACGTGGACATATAAGCAGGTTTACATTTGAAACAAGTTGCAATTTTGTTACTTTCTAATTTTTTCACATGATTTAGTTTTGTTTATTCGTTACAAACTTTTCCAGGTGCAACGCTATGCAAATAAAATCGCCAATTATTACGTAGATTAATCTATTCATCGTAGTTATGCATTTAGTTTGTTTGTCTATCTGTCTGACTGTCCGTCCGTCTGTCTGTCTGTCCGTACGCGCTCTAACTTTGATATCCTTCAACCGATTCTCTTTAAACTTGGCACCCAGACTCCTCAGGTCAAGGGGCCAATCGCTAGAAGTTTTCAGCTCCCGGGGGTCAAACCCCCTGGGGGCAGGAGTGGGTCAAACGTGCCATGTTGACTTATGGGCAAAAAAAAATTATTGCATATTTCGATAGATGCTTCAAAGTAGATCATTTTTTGTCAAGGCACCACGGGTCAAATCTGACCAATGGGGTCACCAGGGGTCAAACACTACATGTCATCGCTACTTTACCTGACATGTCATGTATCCATTCAGATTCATCTAAGTCTTTTCTTCATGTCTTGACATGACTTGTTTCCAGAAGCAAGGATTTAAAAAGGGAGACGCGGTCGCTTTGTTCATGGTACTCAAAAATTAATTACTGCTTTTAATGCATTATTTTTAGTTCAATTGTGTTTTTAAATAGTATATTTCTGTTTATTAGAATAACGACCCAAAATATGTGTGCGTTGGTCTAGGACTAAGCAAGGTAATGAAATTTGACAATTTGATATTGAATTTGAGTGGTGAAGTTACTAGTACTACTCAAAGAATATTGACCTTAACGAGTATTTTTTAAATTGTTGTCATTCGTCTAATTATTTACCCTTACTCCAAAAAGATTGGAGTTGTTACAGGTGAGATTTTTTTTTCATTTATAACGTTACTTTAATGTTTTACCATTTTTATAATGGTTAATTGGTAACCTAATCCTCCAAATGGATATTTCCATTCAGCCCTTACTTATTACAATCTAAGGCTTCAGTCGTTGCGGCACTGCTTTGAAGCAGTTGACGTATCTGCTGTTATATATCCTGATGAACTGGGTGAAGGTAAGGATGTTCCCTTGTAAGAACTTTTAAAAGTTCAAACCAGTTAATTATACAATAATTCGTAATTTTATAGCTGTCTAAGAAGTATTGGATATTGGTGGTTTGCAAGATACCCGCTTGTATAGCGTTTCCTCAGCCAAAGACTCGCCTTCGATTTCATCTTCTGTTCATTTGAAAAATGCCCTGGAAACTACAAATGACATTTCAACCGTCGCTTCAAATAAAATTGGATTTCAAGATAAATTATTTTACATTTACACATCTGGTAACCAGTAATTGTAAACCAAATAATGCAGTAAGCCGGTCTCATATTTACGTAATCAAGTATTCAAACTATGTATCATGCATATGTACATTGGTTTTACTTTATGAATATAAGAAGGAGTTATCATACTCTTTTATTCAGTGTACGGCATCACATCGTGATGGTTAAAGCACTGCATTTACATACGGTGAATCACGGGTTCGATCCCTACTGGGCCCAGATATTTTTGGTTGTATATACAAAATACAAAACGCACAACTCAAAGTGCACAACGCAGAACTTTCGTGTGCACAACTTTCGTGCGCACAACTTTAACATGTAAACATAATTCCACAGAATAATCTCGGGCAAAAACATAAGTAATGCCATACCGGCTTACAAATAACGCAGATTAAGCGACACATGTATATGTATTAGAAATATAGGCATGACATGCTATTCGGGACTACAATTTATACCACATCAATCATGGTAAGCATTTTAACTGAATTTTTAACAGGAACTACAGGACTTCCAAAGGCTGCTATAATAAAACACTCAAGGTTAGTCTGCCCTTCATACTTTCGATTGCAATACGGGAAAACAATTCAGCAATACCATGGCTTCTGTCTATTTATTCTAGAAAAGAAGAATTCGTTTTTTTGTACATGACTATATTAATATTCGATATTATCAATATTTTAGGTACATGATGTTTGCCATTGGTGGATTCCATTTAAACGGAATGCGAAAAGAAGATGTAATTTATACTTCACTTCCGCTCTACCATGGCTCAGCAGGCATGGCAGGTGGAGTGGAGGCGCAGCTTTGTGTTGTGGAGAGGCCACTTGTAATTCGAAAGAAATTTTCAGCAAGTAATTTTTGGCAGGATTGCATTCGCTACAATGTTACGGTAGGCTATTAGTACGTCGTGACGTAATTAAGTTGTAATTTGCTTAACGTTCGTTATGACTCGTGACATTTAAGGTTGCGCTATACATTGGTGAAATCTGTCGATATTTATTGAATGAGCCTCTGTCTCCTCTGGATAAAAGTCACAAGGTAAGGTTAATGATTGGATATGGACTGAAACGACAAATTTGGCCAGAGTTCGCCAAAAGATTTAATGTTCCTCAAATAAATGAGTTGTACGGAGCAACAGAAGGCAACTGTACAATGGGTAAGAACATAAATAAAAAACAATGGTATATTCATGGTATAAATATTAACGAATATTATTATTTGCAGTAAATTATTGATGGTAAAGTGGGAGCCGTGGGGTTCGTGTCGTGGCACTTGTTCTGGGTGCTACCATATCAGCTTATCAAAGTAGATGAGATAACTGGCGAGCCAATTCGAAACAAGAAAGGAAGTGTAATCGCCTGATGTCAGCCTGATGAACCTGGAGAACTGATCAGCAGAATACAGAGGAATCATCGTGTCAGAGATTTTTTGGGGTAAACTACCTAATAAATAGCCCGGAAGCATGGAATATTTTATTGTTCAGTAATTTAATTTAGGAATATTCGTGTTCATGCTGTAGTTATGCTGATAAAAACTCTTCAAAGGGAATTGTCTTGGAAAACGTTTTTAAGAAAGGCGATGCCTGGTTTAGATCTGGAGATATTCTTACAAGAGATATTTATGGTTACTTTTAGTTTAAAGGTTTGCAAACCAAATTAGCGTGCAAAATTCAAAATATTGTTTTAGCTTGACAAAGTTTACAGAATTCCAAAACTTGTTTAATAGAGCGCAAGGGTGATACTTTTCGATGGAAAGGAGAAAATTGTTCCACTACGGAAATCGAGTCGATAATCAGTAGCATGTGTGCATTGAGGGATGTTGTTGTGTATGGGATTGAAGTACCTGATTAGTATTTCATGTTAAGCAACTTGGTGTTCAATATTTTTAAAAAATTCGAATTGCATAATGCATGGCTTCACAATTCATTGTAATAGGTGCGGAGGGACGTGCTGGAATGGCATCAATAGCGGATTCAGACGAATCTCTTGACTTATCGTTAGATATACTTGGTCGAGAAATTTCTAAAGTTTTGCCTATTTATTCGCGTCCTTTGTTTGTTCGAACTTTGAAGCAGATTGTGACAACAGGTAGGGAAAATTGATCCATAGTAGATTACACTATGCATACGTATATGTATTTACGTTTTAATTTTTACTAATTGTTTTTCCAGGAAGGTATAAATTACAAAAATTGGAGTACCAAAAGCAAGGATTTCATGTTAACAAATTTTCTCGACAAAGTATTCATGCTACAAGTAAATAAATACATCTTTTTAACTAGTGGTCTATACCAAAAAAACTAAATGGAAAGATAAAGCTTTAATCTAGTGTAGCTCGTTACGCGAAAAAATGTTCAAAAAATATTTTGATTTGTGTAACTTCAATTTTTGTTGAGTTTTCTCAGTGAGTTGTTGTTGTTGTCGACTAAATGATTAAAAGTCTTCCATATGTTAGGTGTTTTTAAGTTCATGATTATACCTTATTGTAACAATGCAAATCAGTAGTGAAGAAATGTTCAATGAGAACTTGGAAAAGTCACAAATGCAAAGCTATCTAATTTCAGTTCTTAAAGGAAACATTCGTTCTGATGTAATTTTGATTTATAAATTTTAATTTTTTGTCATTCCAAGAATTCTGTTTGATTTTATTTGAAGCCTTTTTTCCTAAGAAACCATATAATTGGAAGTAAAAAATGAAAATTACAAATTTTAATGTATATAATGTCAGCATTTTTACCTGTTCAAATCCACCTGCTCATATTTTTTACTTGCTCCGGCAGCAGGAGTCCAGCTTATGAAAAATGGAAGAAATTTGACTTGTGGAGGCAATTGAGAGAAGTAAATATAGGCAGTTTGATAGTTTATAGTCTGTTGTCGTTCGGGTGAACATTAATTGGTTGGGTAACTTCTCATGTGCGTGGTAACTTGATCTTCACTTTTGTTGTGATGTAGAAGTAGGATTTAGACTGCTAAAAACAGCATTCCTTGTTCTGCGAAATGCATGAAGTGTTAGATTGGCAGCTAAATACTTTAAAGCTTTGTTTATGAAGTTTTTTCTGCTAAATATTTATTTATTGTTTGATCGAATTAAGCTAGTTTTATAGTATGCATGCATGTAAATAATATATTGCCAATTACGATATTTAGCAAAATGCTGCTAAAAACAACTGTCAGTGACCATAACCACGAGGTGCACCTTTAATTACTAATAAAACAAAGCACTGCCTTGCCTACACAGTAGATTTTTTCTTTACAGAACAACCGTAACTGAACTTTATGCTGAATCAAACAGTAGTTATCATATTTCCGATTGCACATGTGTGTACACACTGGAATAAATCAAACATGTAGCATGATTTCTGATTAAATTTCCGCTCTACATGTGACTTTTTACCACTGCTAATTGGTACGACAGTAAATGGGAAATGAAACTTTGTTGAAATAACTTGTCAAGAAGTCTTGAATTTTATTGTCTGTATAAGTAAACTTTTTGTAAAGACTGGCATATGCCCATGTCATCAGATGTCTTATGTCGCAATGATATTCACAAGCTTACGATGCTGTGCTTGGTTTCCTTAACCCCAGATTTATGAATTATTCTTCCTTATCACACTTTCTTTTTGCATAACTAATATATCGCTCTAGAATTCATACTAGCTTCAAAGCAATGCGATGAAAACATAAAATTTATAATCTCGAAGTTACGAAGGTTTCATAGATCTGATTACACTTGGTCAACATTCGAGATTGTACGCTTGCTTATGTACACAAGAAAAAGCCATGTATGCATCATGTACTAAAGTTTCGTACTTCATTATTCTATGCTATATGTTATCGTTATATGATTCCGGCTGACTGAATAGGAATGTGTCTCACATTGAAATTTGTAACATAACAACACATAAGATACCTAAAGAAGGGTCATTGACTGCAAACATCCTGTTGCCATTAACCACATATGCCTATTCATTATTTTATCATGGATTTCTGGCAAATATTAGTTATTTGACAATGTTGGCCATTGGAAATCATAATTTTTTTGGCCGGCTTGAAATACCTAAGGAATTTAGCACAAGATCATTTGCAGACTAGTTTTTTGCAAGTTCTGACTTATTTATCTTTCAAGCATGTAGTGTAAAGTATGTTATTGGCAAGGCTTATGACTACATTTTCAGATCATCTTACGGAAAATAAACCAATAAAATTATTTGTATGCCTGATCCCAATCCATGCAATCTACTTCATTTTGTCTTATCTCATTACTCATTGCTATTTCCTATGCATATTGTGGCAACAGCAACGCATAACGCTCTGGAAGTTCTGAAGTAAAAATAATCTATTAAGGCTGTGCATTAGAACCTAGTCGACTTTATGATAACGACTCGGTTTATTGGCCGTACTTTTTGAGATTTTATTATGGGTCAGGTTTTTACTGGCGTGTGAAATACACATAAAAAAGATTTATTACGTTCCCGCAAGTAGACTAGTAGTTATACAAATTACGTGATGATGCCCCTGAGATGTCAAATTATTAATCGATTAAAATTTTCTATCAAGGCTTCGTCGACTAACAAATTTCGACTAAAAATTCGGTCATTTAATTAATAAGTATAAAAAAAATTGTCGACTAAATAATCGATTCGATTATAAAAATCTACTATGGAAAGAGTTGACTAGCACAGTTTCCACAAAATTAAACTGACCCGAGTACAATGATATTTATGGTATTATTGGTTGATATAAAATTACGAAAAAGCTTTCAGTCGACCACTTCTACAGACGATTTTTTAAAATTCGAACTGATTAATTTATCGACATTTTTTAAATCGAAATTTGTTAGTCGACGACGCCGTAGTGGAAACTTTTTGTCGAATCAAGATTTAATATCTTGACGGCATCAACGCAAATAATTCGTAAACTTTTGTTTTTCAATTGGTCAAGTTTTAATTAATCAAATGAGGCATTTTTTTGCTCCGAATAATACAAGCATGAATCCATACATTTAGAAAATTTTCAGGTAAAGATTGTAAAGACTTTGTTCTGGTTTTAAAATTATAGTTTTTAATAATTAAATGTTAATACTTATTTTAAAACTAAAACTAAAAAAGGTTTGGATTATTTTATTGCATACTTTATTTTATTTTAAAGCTGCTGGATGCCCTTGAGTTATATTAGTTGGAGTACATTAGATGTTTAAGATCAATTTAAGAAAATTGTAAGGTGATTTACATTTTTTATTTCTGGCATTTCAATAGTTAGCAAAATTTCAATTTTTTTACAGTTTAAATCATCATTTCATTGCGGAGCGATTAAGTTTTCACTGCCAATGTTTTCGAAGGATCAGTCTGCGTGTATTCCTGTTCGTTCTTTTCGTTTTGCAATCATAGTAGGCGACACGGTTTTCAAATCCCAAGCCCAGCCAATCCAGGCAAAGAAATCGATGAATATTGTCGAAAAATTGATTTTCCATGGAAACTCAGATGCTTTGTAATCCCAAGGAAATGCGTGGTGGTAATTATGCCAGCCTTCACCAACTACAAAAGTAATATAAGCTCCTTTTTTATCTGTCACACAATATTTCTGATAAAATTTTAACTTACGCGCAAACAAAGACACAATGGGACTTTCCACTGAACTGATAGTCCTAAATAAGGAAAACAGTAAATAATTATTCAGAACGTGATGAAAAGTTCAAAAAATCGCAAGATTAAACGGAGAAGTCTTTACTTGTCATAAGGTTTGTTTCCCCATAAATGTGCGAAACTGTTCACCGTACATGTTATATGTTGTGCAATGAGATATCTTCTAAAATTTGCTGCTATGCAGTAAATCAATGGGATGTCCCAGATAAAATGAAAACTACAAACTGGAATTACGTAGAAAAATATGTGGAAAAGTGTATAGTACCACCTAGAATGAATAGCATAACCAATTATCTTATAGTTAAATAAAATCCGAGTATCATTTACTCAAACATTTATACGTCTATACCTGCTTTGAAATCGAACAACGGGGTCTCTCTCTAAATCACTCATATCCAAGGTTTTAAGTTTTTGTTGAAAATCTTTATGTTTTGGTGAAACAAGCCATATCATATGACAAAACCAGAATCCCCGTTTGGAGTTGTGAGGATCAGAGTCGGTATCTGTGTACTTTCAAGTATAATTTTTTTTTAGGTAATAGCCACCTAGACTAAGTGCAAATATTATGAAAAACGCAAGTCTCCATAAGATAGCCGATTCTCGCATAATTTTCTGGTTCCAAAACGAAATACTGCAAACCATTTGATTCACTGGAATAATCTTTATAGGCATCTGATTAGTGCATACCTATAAACACGTGATTTTGTTTGCAGCCATAAAGCTATGCTAGGATCGACAATTTTGGAGAATTTTGCGCTTTTAATAATTTTTGGACTAACAATGATAATATTTCACTTACTAAAAAGCAAACAGCTTGAAAAATATACTGATTATTGTATTTTAATACGGAGATTACAAATATAATATCCAAAATCCCAAATGGTCACTTCAGGACAACCGATGCCCTTAAAATGCACCCAATTTAACGTTTCAACGCTAACGCTATTCAGTGAATGCACGGTCAACAGAGTGGAGGGGAAGTACAGCTCCGCTGCTCTACTCTGATCCAGCCAGCAGTGGAGCTGCTTTACTCTGCTGAAAGTGCGTTCAGTGAATTACGCGCGCGTTTAAACGTAAAATTGGGTGTATTTTATGAACGTAGATTCTCCTGAGGTGGCTTTTCGGGGTTTTGGTTATTATATTTGTAATTTCCGTATCAAAATGCACTAGCGAGTATATTTTTCAGGCTGCTTGCTGTCTAGTAGGTAGGATATTGTCCTTGTAAGTGTAATGTTTTTAAACGCAACATACATAATGACATTTTGCAACAATAATGTAACATACTTTGTGATGAATCCTGTGGTCTAAGCACCATTTGTGTATAGGCCACTGTAAAAGGTTCGCATTTTAAATCACCCAGCTTATACGATTAAACAATGAAAAACATGGTGGTTCTATGTATCACCTGGCCAGCAATTGTTTCCATCATCATTAAAATGATTTGTAACGGCAGGTTGGCTTTAAAGCTTTTGTGCGTCCAGTATCTGTGGCACCCAACGGTGATGCCCAAACCGCCCAAGTATCCGTAAAAAAGTTCTGCGTAATGAAAAAGTCTTATATAAAATGTTACTGCTAAATTATCGCCGTTTTTGATAGAAAAATGTTAAGAACCAGCTAAATCAAGTATGGAACATAGCTGAAGTTACCGAATATAACTGTTTTCCATGGAACTCTACCAGTAAACCACAAGTATGTGTAATAAAGAGTGAGTATGTGAGCTGTTCCAAGGAAAATTATGTGGTACTTGTCATGCTGTAAACCATAAAGTGTTTCGAAACGAGAAAAAATCGGATCACGGACTATGACCCTGGTTTTATCATCCAACGAATTGGAGTGTCTTCTTGATTTTCTATTCGTTACAAGCATTTTATTATCCAAATTTAATGCTGTATTTGAATCATGGTCTGTCATCTGAAAATAAAGGAATTTTGATCGTAAAATTCATTAAAATAGTGTTGCTTTAGGGTTAGTTTAATAGTGGAAAGGATTTTAGTCTACCGTAGCTATAATTGAATTATTAAGCCCAACTTATTAATTGGTCAACGAGCCTTAGTGAAAACTATTTTTTCGAATAAGAATTTAATATTTTTACGAAATCAAGAGATTCAATCCACAAAACTTCCATATATCGATAAAATAAACCTATGCATAAGTTTTATTTACTCTTGCATAATTTATCTGATTCGAACATGATTCTACTATTACTTTCAGCATTGCATGGTTATTTAACTCACATTGTGAGATAGATGGTTTTTATATTTTAACTATTATCTCTACTGATGCTTTTGTAAGTTTTTGTCTCTTTATGCTAAAAGCATTCAAAAACACCGTTCAATGTTAATACATTCGATAAAAATCGACTAGTTTTAAAAGGTCGACTAAATTCAGTTTACACATTTGACCATTAAAAAATTTCTGATTTAAAAATTCCACAAAATACTTTGGACAGAAAATAATGGCCACAAAGTGAATTTGCACTAGTTTTGCCTCTTACATGCATGTATACATGTATTGCTTTCACTTTACTTTAGATGGTACAAAATTCAACTACCTTCAATACTTGGTGTTGTGGAAAGTCCAAATCAGAAACAACGTGCGAATTGAATATTTGCCGACTGATTTCCGTGGCCTAATGAAATACTGCCAACAAATTCCGTAAAAACAAAGTTATTTATATAATATGAGAATTTTTTTATGATTGTTAGTAACATTATAATTGCTTGACTCTAAGCTAATGTATAAGGAAAAAATGCAAGAATATTTTGACTATGTTGTCACGGTTAGCGAGTAATCAACACCACAGAACGTCTTTAGTTATCTTACAGATACGTATTTGAGTAAGCGATTATTTAATGTGCTGGTCCAAGCTCTTAAAACATCCCGTTTAAAATTACAAGTTCACTGAATGAATACTAAAAGAATCCTGTAAATCGACGAATTTATTCAACAAACCTCAATACCTTAAAATGATAGAGCATGACAGTGTGTACAATTTTCAAAATAACTGTAATTCTACTGAAATGCGAACCAGAGCCTTCCCAATTTATTTAATTCTAAAAAACCCTCATATTCCTAATCAAATTTATTGTCTTAAGTTCTCAACATGTTTTGAGTTTCATCTTGAAAGCCCTATTTCTTACGACTTGGAATCTGCCTGAGAGTAGATCAAGACCTAATTTTTTATATTATATAAGGTTCATAGCTACCTAATCTGACTTCTACTTGGTCGAGTTAATTTACGCAAACGTCCTTAGTTTAATCGCATGTCGTTTCACAACTCTGTGTGCTTTTTGAATTAAAACTGCACACAGAGGGTGTTCGTCTTCAGAAGATGTTTATACAAGAGTCAGAAGTTTGTTTGAAAATATTTTGGCTGATAAAATTCAAGATAATTTGATGTGAGGCTGCTTTTATAAATTAGTTTTAGCTGAAGAATCAAATATTATACTCCAAAGACCATAATTCTTAAACACAACTGGAGTTTAACAAAGTATGTAATAATAAGTCTTTTTAGATGTTTTTTTGCA
This sequence comes from Entomobrya multifasciata, assembly GCA_034693345.1. Classification (NCBI taxonomy): domain Eukaryota; kingdom Metazoa; phylum Arthropoda; class Collembola; order Entomobryomorpha; family Entomobryidae; genus Entomobrya; species Entomobrya multifasciata. Next base: position 10,368 of record JAQFXM010001660.1, on the reverse strand, counting down.
CCCAATGATCCGAAATTTATAATCATTAATAGCCAAAAACTTTAGATTTCAACAAATAATAAGAATGTTTTAATAAATAAAAAAGTAGTACGAAATATAGCAATATACTATAAAAATACCATAAGATACATTTATGTTTACAAATTAACAGTGATCTTATTAACTGTATTAAAATTCTAGTCTGGTACTGCGTATTTTTATAGACACGTATAAAAACATTAATGAAATTTTACACGCGATAGTAAAGTGGAAAGTTAACGTAGATTAACGTTGCTACATTCACAATTGAGCCAACCTTTTATTTTAAATGACTGACATGATTAAAAAATCTTGATTTCCTTAGATAAAAATCTAAAAATTGGCTCGTTAGTTTGTGCATAGGAAGTCCAGGCTTAATAGAAACTACTTCTACATATTTAACTTGAAAAGCCTTGGCGATCAAGAGTCACTGTTTTTTAAATTACATTGTATGTACTTACAATGCCGACTGGGGGAGGGTTGGGGGGTTTTAGATTTTGGCGAGCCAAGATGAAAATACAATTTATAGGATGGTTTTTCAAACTGAAAAAGGAAATCATAATCAGTTTCCAGAATACGCATGCGTATTTGGACCACATTTAACATAAAACTTCAAAACTCAAGTTTTTACTTGCTTGCGTTTAAAAACATTACTGTAAATGGTACCTTTTGGTTTCAGTACTTATGATTTGGTGTTTTGTCGTCTGATTATCAGTTTCGGACATATTTACGTAAGGATATTTAAATGTCGTTTTGGTGAAATGTCACGCAACTAAATAACCATATTAACAAAAACGGTGCACAAATCTGCACTTACATGGATTTTGGGTCTTCATAGTGCGTTCCACTGAAGTTCAGGAATGTACTTTACGATAATTTGCCAAAATTTGAATGACTCCAAAACATCGTTTTGGTTGAAATGCGTGGTTGTTTTCAAGGACGTGAATCGGCATGTTTCAAATAATTTTCGTTGTGTTAGCATGAATGATTTTATAATTCGTAGTTCTCAATTGTACTTTTTATGATTTAATATGGGATTGATTTATTTGTACTGGCTGAACAGTTATTATGTAAAAAGTCATCCAATTCCAACCGCATGATGCATTGCATTCATATCATAATTAAGGATTACCATGGATTAAGGATGCATGATAAATAACTCATCATCATCATACATTTAATGTAATTATTCAAACATGGTTGTATTTTATTATATCACTAGTGGTAAACAATGTTAACATACATCACACAAAATTTACAATTATTTTTCACCCGGGCCATTAGTCGTGCTTCATAAAGTTTACTCTCTTTTGCCGACCTGCCTTTATGACTGACTCATAAAATAGCTTTCCAAAGAGGAATATAAAAGACCCGTACACAACACTGAAAGCCTTTATACTTATCGAATATCTTACACAGTCATACCCATTATCTGAAATACACAGAAAAAAGTCAGATTATCTACCGTTAGTCAAGATTTTTATGTCGAACAATTATTTTAGTAAAACCTAATAATTTAGGTTGTACTAAACCGTCTAAGTTTTTACGTTTTCATGGTCTTATTAGTTTATGTTCCGGCAAGTACAAGGGAACATGATAATATTACGTGTATTTGCAATTCATTTCAAGTCCACTTAATCATACATATTTCCCGTGATATAAGCTTGTTATTCGACAGATCCAGCCAATCCAAGATGTTTTTCTATTCTAAGCTATTGTTATATTTAAACAGGAAATTCCCAACACTAGCTGTGGTTTGAATTTAGAAACGAATTGCAGTTAAACTGTATAAATTACAGGATTCAGTACTTACTTTGTAAATATAAAGATGCCATATTAACAGAAAATCCAACAATCATTTGTATTAGTTGCAAAGTAGTTATTACATTCGAAACCTTAGCCGGAATCCTGATCCCAACGGTCTATGTTAAGAACAAAAAAATTAGAATCTTTGGGGAACATTGTTTCCCTATCAGAACAAACTGCACAATGCATACCTTAAGGGCAAAATATGGATACATCAAAGCATGTACGCCATAATTCAGAAAAACATACCAGCGGCTAATTGGTTCAACCAAGGGGGCTTTGTGCAAAATAAATTACAATTAAGATTATTATTTTGTGCTTAAATGGTTCGAAAAAGTCCCCGAATTAAATTAAAAACCAAATTTACCAACTGTCCAGACTACCCATAGCGTGACAGCGTGGTGGTACCTGTCACCAAATATTGTTAATTTTTAATATACCGAATCTTTGTTTATTTTCTGATTGAATCGATGTTTTAAAATCAACTTACCACTGAAGAAAATTCAGAGGACGCTTTCTTAACACTATGAAAACCGTATCTCCAAGCTCCCAAAATTTTGATAGTGCAAATAGTAATCTAGATGTGTTAAAACAACATTTATTTGTGCAAGCAAACCGATATGTCTCTGACACAAAAATCAAAACTTCATTTCTATTTCAGAAGCTTACCCCCAATATAGTGAAGGTACGTTGATACTACTCCTGTTTTTAATCCCAAAATATTTAATGAAATAGTAGAATTAATTGAAAAGTAATTAATTAACTAAGTAATAAAACAATACAAACTTACTTCACACAAATACTTTGGTACAACCCACTGGGTTTAAGTAGAACATTAATGAAACCTGGTGCTGCACGTCCAAATGCTACTGCAGAAAATATCCCTAATGATAAATTCCACATAAAAAGGGGTCCTTTTAGATTAAACGCAGCTCTATTCTTCATGAACTCCCGGAGACCGAATATTGTGATTATATACAATATTATAGCATAGTATGACAGCTTCCAGCTGCCGTTAACAACTTTATGCCAATAAAACGGGTCTATCCTTTCGAAGAAATAACTTTCCGAGCCATCAGGGTTATCAAATACCCATCCGAATGGTCTTTGTCTTAGAATTTCTGCGTAAGTAGTACTATTCATTGTTAAATTTGGAGCTGAAAACGAAAACCAATGAATCTTAGGAAACTATATTTTTAATTTTTGGCTGCGATGCAATTGACCATTATTAACATTCAAATGAATTTCTGCTGAAGCTTAGTATGGTGTATATTAATTCACATACAAAAGGTCTTGCTGACAGAAAATTTGTGCACTAGAGTTAAGTATCCCACTGTTCTTTAAAAATATTACTATATAAAATAAAGTAAATTTGGTAAAACTGATCCGTCTAATTATTGAAAATTAACAAAATAATCACGTGAGCTATTTTGTTAAAAAATCTGGTCAGAAAAGTCTTTGAATTCGTAATGCCGCCATTTTTATAACTGACCAGAAACAAATCAAAGGCCAAGTATTTAAATAAAATTCTCATTCTTTAATTTTGGAAAACAAATTTGCCCAGCTAAAATACGCATGAAGTTTTATTTTGGAAACATTTTATGCTTTAAGATTATATTGTGCCGTAACGAAATGATAACAGACAATGTTACGCTATTTTGGTTCAAAACTGGGACTACTATTGACCTTGATAGTAAAATACGTTTTTTAGGAAAACTAAGAAGTAGGAAAAAAGGCCAAAATTATCATCTAAATATGCCAGATTATACCCATGAAACAAATAAGTGAACCAGCCGAGCATAGCTCAATTCATTAAAAGGGCTTTTGTTGATAATGATGACAAGTAATAATTGCACCGAAAATTTTTAGTAGTAAAATCTCTGTTGAGGAATAAACAACAAAAATATGGCATATTTTTCCTTGTTTATGTTGCAGTTGTATATGTACCACAATGCCAATTAGTAATGATAAGCTAGGATATTTTCTAAATTATTGCAGATGAAATAATAGAGCATTTGTTTTACTGAATCAAATCTAAATCAACCGAACAATATTTAATCTAAACTATAAAAATTGACTCGGATATCACTTATATTTAATATTCGGATTACCCATCTAGTATTGAAACTATAAATATACCTTCGTGCTACCTTAATTGTTCTTTAAATCAATGACTAAGGGTTTTTATTGATAATATTTGCTCTTACTAAAACGGGAACTAAAAAAGTGACACGCGCAAACCAAATAGTTAATAGTCCATTCTGCGACATTTTTCTCGTAGATTACGATTCTGCCTTGTCAAGTAAAACAAATAAACACATTTACACTGTAGCTACGTATTGTTTAAATAATAACGTTAAGCTACAATTAATGTTTAAACTAAACTAAATTTGGATAGTCGTGTAGCCAGAAACCATTTGTTTAACTTTATTTTGTTTTAAAATACTATTCTCCGGTCAAAATTATTTATTTGTGACAGCCAAATAAGGCCTTCGGTCTGTTGGGCTAGGTATACATAGTTAATGAAGAAATTAAAATGCTCGTAGTAAACTCATTTATATGTTTTACACAAAAAATGTTGGTATTATTAGTAAAATTGCTAGTATTTCAAAATCCTGCCAACGAAATAACAGAAATTTTGCCAACATATTTTGTTAAATTGCCAGTTTCGTAAATTTTCACAATTACAAAAAAACCACACCTTGAGTTATAAAATTTAGTTATATTTAAACTACATTTGTTTGTTTGTTAATTTTAAAACTCAAGCTGAGGTTAATAACAGGAATTGTGTTGTGGAAATTCATAAAACTAGCTATTTAACAAACAATTGTGTTCGAATAAATATTTAAACGTTGGCAGAATTCCGAAGTATTAGCAAATTAATATATTTTGAGGCGTTGGACATGGTTTCATGCAAAACGTTAGTACTTCTCCTTAAATATTGACTAATTTAAATGTCAACAAATCTTTCTCATTCTTAATTTTTGTATGCACAAAATATTCCAGTCACAATACTGTCATAATTTCCGGCATAACTGACGTCTGAACTAAAGAAAATTCTGTTTGAAACTGGCAAAAATATGGTACTACAAGAACTTTAAGCTGCTATTCAGGTCAAAATGAAATTATTTTTATCCCAGATGGCTTTTAAAAGTTACAAGATATGTTGCCGACTCGGCCCCGGAAGCAATTTCCCTCCGGTGCGTTACGTTACGACAAAAGTTACGTTTGTCAAGTGCCCTTTTGACGAAGTGACACGTAATCGTGTCAATATTATGCTTTACGTTTTAATTACTTTTGCTTTTTATGTAGACTTAACATTATTTTTTTCGTCTAATCGAGTATATTTCTTTCGTTTTGCCTACTTTTTTCAATTAAATTTCTTTAGGAAGTTTTCAAGGATTGACCCCCTTCAATATATTCAAGAAGATTATATATAATGATCTTGATAATTAAAGGAAGTAACTAAATTTTCATATTTTATTATGATTTCGTAAACAAAAATTCAACTAATTTCAGGTTTATGAATTTTTGTTAGAATTTTTGTGTAAAATTAGCGTACAGAGAATCTAATTATTGCTTATTAAAATTATGTATCAGCCTTCATATAATAATAGTTACTATCAAATCTGACTGTATATCCAAACAAATAGGATAATATCATAAAGTAGCATATTATAGCATATTTAAAGCAAAATTGAATTTATCTTAATGTTTTAGCCTTGAGTAATCATGTAGATCTTTGAAGTAGAAAAATTTAATGATGGATTGAATCTTTAAGGGTAAATAAGAAAAGTTCTATAAAATATACAGGAAAAGATATCTTTTATATACAGGAAAATACCCTCGTCAACAACAAACGAAGTTTGGAGAAGTTTCCTTATAATGATGAATTTGTCCATGAAAATGTAAAAAGATATCATCGGATTGTTTAAGATATCTATAAAATTACACTGCTTAAACAAGGAAAGAGTGAACCCAATTTGGGTTTCCTCTAAAATAAACAGAACAATACGGGTTGTAGAAAACTTGCGACTGTAGAAAATTAGCTCAAAATAAAATTAAAATATTGCCATGTCATAAAAAATAAGTTTAAAAGTTCCAGAATGGTAGTTTTTAAGACCACTTTATGATATGTCCCGTTTGTCAGTCGGTCGGACAAGATCTTCCAACTGGCTCAACATTTTACAAATTAAACCTAGTATACCTTTTTATTTAAGACTTGCTTTTGGGCAAAATCGGCTTAACAGCATTGGAATATCGGTGAGTTAACGCTTTCATGCATCTTAAATGGACAATTTTTATTGTACCAATCGATAGAACATAGCAAAAAAATCAGAATTTATTAATGAAGCTTATTTTAAAATAAAAGCCTTTTAATAGAAAACTTAAGTTTTTAGATTCATTTTGGCTCCAAAATTTGTCAACATTTCGACCTGAAATCTTAAGTGTATTTATTAATGAAATAGCACTGTAAATTGTGTCTTGAAATTAAAAATGACCCAGGTCAAGTCGGGTCAAGTGTTTTGACCCTAAATCTGCGTAATAATCTTCCATGTTAGTTAAATAGACATGGAAAGTTTTATCGGTGTCGATTGGGCCCTCTAGGTAGTAAGCTGTGACATAATTGTGGCCTTCGAAGCCTCCCTTGGGATATAGTAGATTGTTCAAGGTCAACTGAAACTGTGTAATATATGTATGTGCACTAAATCTACCTACCTACCAATTTTTAGCCAATTATTTCGCATGAAAAATATTGTCCTTACTTTGACCTTAGTCAACTGATTTGCCTGACCACCATTCTTATCCAAGCTAGAACACATTTGTGTGGATTCGAGAAATACGATTTTGGAAGTTCAGATGAGAAGTTTGGTTAAATTGTAAAAAGACGGACAGACAGACCAACCAGACATTCTGTATTACTTGTTCAAGTTGCAAGGTAATAAAATAAAACAATCAAGCAGATCTGTAAATTGTGTGATCATCGAACATTAACTGAATATTTACATTGGTACCACAAAATACTAGGCACTTTATATATAAACATGTATGCTAACTTGTAGAAGTTTGTTGAAATCTGACCCTCTCTGCTAATAGACAACCAAGTAAAGGCGCTAGCACCTAGGCACCACTTTGTAAAAGGATTTGCAGAATATTAGTTATTTCACTTAACTGTAAGACCAATGATTAAAAACTCAATTCAGTTTATAATATTTTTAGCTAGAAACCTTGTAACGAAACTCAAATTTTTATCAAATATAAACGAATAATGGAAATTTTGTAACAGGCAGATGATGCTGCCAACAAGTCCAAAAGATCAAACAAGTGGAGGTGTCGTATCTAATAGTACAAGTCCACCGATCCGGAAAGAAATTCTTTGCGACGGTTGGTATTATGACGTCACCGATTTTATCCGAAAACATCCAGGAGGAATTGTAATAGATTTTTATACAAAGACGGGGGAAGATGCTACATTGGCCATTCAGCAGTTTCACCGGCGTTCTCCTCTGAAAATCCAATCTATTTTAAAGTCGTTTAAACGCAGGCCTTCAGAGGACAAAGAGGGTAGTTAAACGCTTTGTAATTTTTGTATTTTTAACCTATCTAGTGAAATCAATCTTTAACACTTTTATTATTTAGTTTGTTCCGAACCCAAAAAGGCGCACAGGTACAATTCCTTAACAGAGGACTTCACAAAGTTGTACCTTGAATTAGAACGAGAAGGCATGTTCAAGCCATCATATGTTCACAACGCTTACAGAATTTTCGAAGTGGTTTCAATTGCATGTCTCGGCTATTTTCTCCTTGTCTCAAAAAGTTACATACTTAAATTACTTGGATGTACACTTCTTGGTCTGGCTCAAGGAAGAGCAGGATGGATTCAACACGAAGGTGGTCATTCCTCTTTGACCGGGATCCCTAAAGTTGATAGATTTTTGCAAGCTATAATTTGTGGTAAGTCACAATTCCAATGACTAAATATGTATCACCATTTGAAATTTTTATTACCATATCGTTTTGGATGTTTCTGCAGGTGTAGGGATAGGAATATCATCGACTTGGTGGAGAAAAAGTCATAATAAGCATCATGCAATGCCACAACGCTTAAACCATGACGTGGATCTGGACTTACTGCCCCTTCTTATATATAACGTGCAAGTTGCTAAAAATCCCCAAGAAGGAAAAACGTTCCTTGTAAAAAATCAGGTACTAGTCGAAATCACACTTACTTAAACTACTAAATTTTCATAGCTTTTGAAAGTAATTGTATTGATTGAAAATATTTAAATTAAAAACCAATATGAATATTTTTCCTGTGCAGAAATATTTGTTTTTGCTCATAGACACTTTCATAGGAACTCTTGCTTGGCAATTATATTTGCATCCGAGATACATTTGGAAGCACGGCTACTATCTCGAAATTGCGTCTATCTTGGGTCACTACTACCTAGCATACCAAATTGGATTTTGGCCGTGGATTTTTTCTACATGGCTTGGTTCTATTTACCTTTTCGGAAACTTTGCTTTGTCACATACTCACCTTCCGGTGACTTCTGAGCCCACCCATTGGGTGGAATATGGTCTTCTTCATACTGCTGATGTCGAACAACGTCCTTGGTGTGACTGGTGGATGGGATATTTAAACTATCAAATAGAACATCATTTGTTTCCTACGATGCCTCAATTCCGTCATCCGAAAATTCACGATCGCGTAAGAAATCTCGCTGAAAAGCATGGTATCCCATATCTAGTATATTCTTATAAAGAAGCTGTACATACCACACTAAAGAACCTTGAGGATGTTGCTCAAGAATTTGAACGTATGCAAAAGTAAGGAATCGTAGGATTTTATAAAAATGACAACTTACATATTGAATCTATGCTAAGCATATTTGACCAATTGATTGGGGCAGTTTTCTATCCATTTTCCTGCTTGATTGCATTCAGTATGGGTGCACAGTTTATACAGCTGTTACCGTGTATAATCTATCATAGAATACGTTTTTCATTATGTACTGAATAATAATCAATTTAAGTAAATAAAGGCTTTTATCATACCTAGTTTGCAAAATGCAAGCTTGTTTCTAATATTTTGATAACTGAATTTTAAAGTTGCACTTGCAAACCGATCAACCTTCGGTGAATTTTTTGTGGTTCATCATCATTTGTTACCATTAAAACAATCCCGAATTGAAGTGAAATTCAGTTAATTTATGAAAGTTTCTGAATTTCAAACATGTTTACAGCAACCTTTATCAGCATTATTTCCTTAGGTAGTCCGTCACATTTTCAAATTAAAAATTGGCAACTAAAAAATTGTCAACTATTTGACATTGTTGACTTTTACGTTTTGAAAAAAACCACATTGTCAAATGTATGGTCGACATTGTCAACTTTCAAAAATGTAGCCACTTATGCACTTCTTTTCACATTTTAAAGTTTGCCTTGCATTATTATGGATTTATTTAAATTTTACGTTCAGATTTCGGGAAGTTTGGAAAGTTTACTTTACGAGAGTTTGCTGGTATTTGAGAATTGTTCAGACTAGACAAGTGCAATATGGCTATTTGTTTTGTTGTCTGTGCTGGCGACACCTTAATTTTTAATAACAAAATCTTAATGAAGACGAGAGGAAGGTCGAAGCGGCTAGAGCACATGCGACAAGCGAAGCGAAATAACCACAGAGCTAGAATTCAGAGACACTACATATCTGTATAAAGGTAGAAAACTGTGACCACAGGAAAAAATACACAATTTCGCTGTTGGAAGGAACGGCTATTTCGTATACCACGATAATCCGATCTTTGAATATGACTATTCAGAATTCAAGGATTTTTTTAATTTCGATTTTTAAAGGCATCTACTTTTGTATTTTAAGCGTTCATGCAAGTTAGAGACGTCAAAATGACCACATGGAAACAGTCGTTCCTTCTCAATAATGGAAAAATTGGTCAAATTTTCAGCAGTTCTAAGCTCTCCTCTTTATTTCTCTATTTAAGGCAAGAACCAACCAGCCGAAAACAGCACAGCATTTTTAAATTTAAACAGAACTTTACATTTCAAATTAAGTGAGATTAAGTAAAAGTGCAGACCAGAGATTTGTCATTTATATAGATACACAAACAATGCTATTTTCGTATGCATATGGAGCTCTTACATAACAACCTCGTTAGCAACCTGCTCTCATTTGAAAAGCATTGAGTTTTGTCGATAGAAACAATTTCTCGTATCTGAAATAGATTTTTTTGGCATATGTTTTTTTATTTTACAAGGAGCTTTGGGTATCTGCTTATATGTCAAATCTGTGGTGCAGACATCTTTTTGAGTTGGATGGCGTGTTGTTATAATTTAATAAATGAAAAAACGCTTCCGATATATTTTCAAAATTCTCTTCGGGTTATGTCTGTAAATTTGTGTGATAACGGGCAGTGCACTTCTTTTTAAAATCTGTATACATCTTTCGCTTGTTTAATTTTTAAAAGTTGACATTGTTGACCTTAAATTTGACAATCTCGACCTACGTTATTTGACAATGTCGACCTG
>JAQFXM010001659.1:0-30086 GCA_034693345.1 Entomobrya multifasciata | reverse complement strand
TATGTTTTCGCTATTCCGCTTATTTACTCGCATTCTTCTTACTGCTTCCGAAATATTATTTCGGGCGTTCTACTAGTATTATCCATAAATTTGAAATCATTTGAAAATGGAATTCCAAGCCTTGGAACCTGAATCAACTTTAATGGTTAATTTTACTTGTATAAATACGAGTACTGTTTTATGAGTTTCTAGCAAGTTTATTGGAGTGGGTCGTGGCCGGTGACAGTTCCAAATTTGGGCTGTCGTTATTCTTCACAAAACATTTACAATAACCAGCAAATACATAGTATTCTCATCTCTAATTAAAATGATAAATGAATACGTTCTTTTACGTAAGCGTCCATGCAATTTTCACCTTTTCGTTCTCTCCATCGACATTTTTGTTGTTCTTTCATTTCCTTGAATTATTGGCAAAATACCAAAAAGGCGAAATAGTTGAATTTAGCCATTTAGCTCAATAGATATTGACAGGGGTGCTTTTATCGTGTTTGCCAATCCAATTTATGAATTAACTTCCCATTATAATTATGTTTCATACTATGACATACAAAGCAGAAATATAAATAAATAAATGTCCCATCACTATTATTTTATGAATTATAGTCTTTTATCATAGTAAAACGCAACTGATTAATTACAAATTACAAGAGGATATACTACTGCTTAATAATACTAACTAATTACACACCTAATAAAATTCACATGAAAAAAGCCTTTCTTACATTATATATCTGAAGTCTTCTTACTCCATCCGCCTGCATAACTGTCTTCAAAGTTTTGGCTTACATCTGATTTTGTAAGGAACAATTTTTCTCTTAATTTGACTTTTTGGAATAAAAGTTGAGGAATTTATTTCTGTCTCAAGATAGCATGATTGAGCATACAGCTTTTTTAATCCATAGATAAATTATTGTTCTAAAGTTTTAAAACATGTTAACCGGACCATATTTCAAACCTTTCATCGGTATGATAAATCTATCCCAGTACAGTTTCGCCCTACCTTACCGATGGAATCAAAGTAAAAATCGTTTGGAAATAGCACAGTCAAGACACTGCTACTTCATGATGTATTTAGGTGGACTAATCAGCGTTGTTTATTGCCTAGTGCTGGGTTATGATTTACTCTCCTCATTTTCGAGCATGTCACCTGCATTAAGCATGATTTTGATTATGTGGCTAGTTATCAACAATGGTGTTATTTTCACGAAACTCTTTGTTTTTAGATGGAAAAGTCAAGTGATAGATTTTTTCAATTCTATGATTGTATTTGAGAAAAACTATTTTTCTACCGAAGGTATGTTATATAGTTTACAGTAAAATATATTCATATAAATTCCATTTAATTTATGTCTCTTTTCTCACCAAATTGTAGGTGCAGCACAAAGAAAAGCAGATCCTTCCGTTTTACTTGTACTAAAGCTAACTTACTTGTCTGTCGCAAGTTTCCCCTTGGCCATTTCAAGTTACATTGCTCTGAAACCCTGCACTCCACCTTTCATTACATCATACATATTACAATGTTCCGACGTTACAGAACTAAAGGGATTGTTCCTTCAAAGTGCCCGTGTTGCACTTGCAATATTTGAAGGCATGTTCTGGTTTCATATTGTTGGAATGGCTGCATTTCTCATCTGCTTTCAAATATATTTATCTCAAAAATGTTTGCGAGTTTATTTACTGGATCTTATAAACTTGAACTTGTAAGCAAATCCATTAATTTAGTAATTACATGAAAAATGTATTTAACGTCTTGTTTACAGCAATTATTTTCATATGTCGCAGGCAAACCTGCAGCGGTACCGTTAAGCAAGAACGAATGGAACAATTTGCAATAAAAAATGAAGCATTAATTTTTAGACAAATTCAGGTTCTGCATAGCCAACTTCATATTTTGTTACGCTCAGAAGTATTGCCAATGTCGGAAACAACTTGGATGCTGATGACAATCATATCCCTTTACACAACAATTAAGCTGCATAGTGTCATTGGGCTACCACTGTATCTCTTTTTTCCTATGTGCGCTATAGACGGAATGGTTTTCTTTTACGTTGTAATTGGTGCTGCTTCGCAAACACACATGGAGTCCCATAATCTGATAAACTGGAAATGGAGGAATCGGACTAGAACAATTATATCAAGGACTACAGCAAAATGGTTTGTAAGATTCAAAAAATCGTGCATTGAGCTTAGAACTTATTCTGGGTCGGTTGGATTTCTTGACAGGACAACGCCCCTGGCAATTATCCACTTTTGTTTGGCTCAAACTGGAGGACTTATTCTTCTTGGTGGTTAGAGTGGGTGGATATAAAAAATGTATAGTGCAATTATGTCATTTGCATGGGAAATATGAATAAATTAATCACATGTATCAAGCATACATATAATTTTATTGACTAAAAATATATTCGTGAAAATACAAATTTTGTTCTTCAAACACTAAATTCACCATACAACCCTGAATTTAAAACATTTTGCTATGCATTTTTTAAACAATAAAATAGTCTGTGAAAAGTAATAGTTCCACCACAGAATGTACATTTGCTCACCGTTAGGTTTATGAATATAATACTACAAAGGGTCATAATAGATTTTTTAAACTGTAACCGGAAATAAATGCATGTATGTATTTACATGAGAACTTGTAAGTGACCCCTGTAACGAATAAAATAAAACTGATATACATACTTACTTATGTGTATAAAATAAAATAAACAGTACAACAAAAGCTTATACAATGTAAAGTTAAAGGCCAATGTAGCAAAGAACTTCTTTTTAAATGAATCCCTTTAAAATTATCAGTAAATTCCATAAATAATCTATCCTAATTTCAAGGCACTAAAAATTTGCAATTTTGTCATCAACATTCAATTAGTATTCTACTAAAAACTACCTAACGGAACCAGTTTAAGCAGCAGCAGCGCATGCTGGAACTGCGTCGACTTTAGCGTATGACAAGTAGCAAGCCTTGGAATATCCAATAGCTGCAGTGCATACTGCCTTCTGTTCGGTGTAACCTGGCTTTTGGGAAAGCTTTTCACAGACATTTCGGTAAGGAGTAGGGTCTACAACTCCGTAGCAAGGCCTGCAAAAGATGGACAAATAATAAATTATAAATATGTATTTCCTTCTAGTTGACAAAGAATGAAAACTAAAACTATAATAATAAATGAAATCTGAAAATTACCTCAATGATGAGCGCCGACTGTCAAGGGCAGCCTTACATTTTTCTTCAGCGGATTGTGTGGCGTGAATCATTGTATGAAAGATTGGTGGCTCATTGCATTGTTTGTCAAGTTTCCAACTTGCAGCAAATTGTTCGATGGAAGGTGTGAGCTAAAAGTTTTCACAACAAAAAAGTTATTTAGCTTGCATTCATTTTAATTTGATTTGTTATCATTTTGAGGATTTTTAAATACCTCTCCATTTGCCATGCGAAGATCATCGAATTTTTCCAAGTTCATTGTTCCGAGCAAACCAAGAACTTTTCCGTGGTAGAAACCGTCCACTTTAACAGCACAGACATCTTCAACGGAATTGCATCCAACGATAGCTCCCTTGCTACTGCGAACAATCACCCAATTTCCAATACTTTCAATGAGGAGTGTTCCGGCTTCTTTAGCGTTATCAAGCTGAACCAGTTGGCCATTAATAATAACCTGAGAATGAAAGAAAGTTAAGAGGGAAAGTTGAGCATAAAGAAAACCAAAAATAATCGTTGTTGAAAATTGTTCCTGAAGTTTACCGAATGGTCAGGCTTCAATGCAACTGTATCATGTCCGTCAGTAACAATTATGGATTTTTGAGAAACATCTCCTTGTCTGTCATAATCAGCGACAACAGTAAAGTTGCCATCATCAAAGTCAGAGGCGAGTAAGTATTGGCAAGTTCCTTCAAATTCAAAGAATCTTCCATCGAAGGTCTTGTAGTGTTTAGACCCAATGATAAGAGCATATCCTGTTAAAATAAGACGAATTCAAGAATGTTGAAATGTAATCTAATACAAAATATAACGCAAATTCATTGTAAAGTATGTACCCTTAAATGGAGGCACAAGTTCGTTAATAGCAGCTCCACTTCTGATTTGATTGATAAGTTCCCTCAATCCATAGGAGTAGGCTGGGATCCTGAAGTTGATCTTTGGTCTGCTTGGAAGGGTGAAAATCTTACTGAATTCAGACAAGCTCTTGAGAGAGACTGGCAATGGGATCTATAAAATTAGGAAAATAAACATAGCATTAATTAATGGAAAAAGGATTATTACTATTACTATATTTTTTGTGTACTAAAATATGTAGACATAATTATCTTACTTGAGCACGGAAGATGCCCTGTTTCAAGTCAATGGTGAAAATGTCAGCAGCAACCTTCTTTATAGTAGCTCTCAGTTTTTCGTAGATATTACGCAAAGCAGCAGCATCATCAATGGCTACCTTTTGTGCCTTCTTTTGAATGTAATCAACAATGGCTTCGAGGAATTCAGCGAATTCCTTTTGTGGCACAGCATTCACAATGTAATCCTTCACAGCTTCCAATTGCTCCTTAGTGTCTTCAATAAATTCTTCTAATAAGACCTGAAGTTTATTCCTAAGTTCAGCCAACAAAGTTTGAAGGGTCTTGTTAGCTAAGATTTTGTTAGCTAATTCTTTCAAAGCAGAGTAGACAGTTGCGAGTTTTTCGGCAGCCTTCTTTGCAACCTCGCTGAGAGTTTTAGCAATGCATTCGGTGTGCTCAACAACATAGTTCCAGATATCGGCGAATGGTGGAAGGGCTTCATACAAGCGTTGGGCTGCTTCCAAAAGGATCTTTCCAGCGACCCTGGAGCCATTGATGAAAGCATCAACACTCCGATTGGCAAGCTCTCTAAGTTTTTCGATGTATTCGGGGAGACGGTCCAGGATTTCACTGTATTTCTGTGGTAATGCGTTCAGAGATTCCCGAAGGCCACCAATGTATGCGAGGGCGATACGACGAGCAGTTCTGGCGAGCTCAAGGACAATCCTGGAGAGTTGTCTCAAGTAAGCTCCACCCATGTTAATACGTTGCAAGATCATCTTGGTGTCTGGATTTTGTTGAAGTTCTTGTTTGAGTTCAGTCAGTTGTTGACGAGCACCAGATACAACTGCATCAAGACTTGGAGCTGCGTTACGAATGTTGGAAGTGACGTATCTGGCCTCTTTGAGGATTTCGTCGATGGCGTTGGAAAGGAGTTCACGGAGGTTCTCGCCATGTTTCTCAGTACGTTGTTGTACTCTTACCTGTTTGGGGCAATTTGAGATAATTTTTCAGCAAATTCATAAGAGTATAAATTTTATTGTTTTAAAACAAAGATGTTAAGTACTTTAGTATTTTAATTTTTTCTTACCAAAATAGTCTGAGCGTTCTCCTTGTTCCAGTCTGACTTTACAGAAAGAATGCGACTTCCATTCAATCCCAGAGTAACATCACCAATTACATGACGTCCATCAGTTTGATAATCATAAACTCCGGCAGCGAGTTCGTCGTTGTTCCTGAATCCAAGGAAGGCTTCTACGTATTGATCGTTGGTATTTGTAGAAGTGGTAACCTTCAACTGGACGTTGCGTGGGCTGACAGTGTTAGCAATGGCACGTACGATTCTGGTATCTTCCATACCAGGCAATTGAACTTCATAGCGGATTTCACCTCCAGTCTCGGTGGAAATGTAAGTACTGGTGAAGGCAACAATCTTTTTGGTGTCTGGTCCGTCAATCTGAAATCATTCAAATGGTATTCATGTTATAAATCACTTGATGACATTTTTTCCATGTACCACAAAATTAATCTTATTCCGACAAGCTCTTACCTCAAAGTTGAATCGTTGTCTTGCAATCTCCAAAATCACTTGAGAAGTCTTAACTTCTTTCTCTCTATTTTCGTAAGTGAGAACATTCTTGTAGCTCAATTCACGGTTGGCATACTTCAATTCACCGTTGGCACCAAAGTTGACATGAAGACCCTAAAAATTATACAAATTATAGGATTAATAAAAATGAAACAATTTTGTAAACCAACAAGAAGCAATTATTTGCTATTTGAAGAATTTGGATATATTCAATGAAACTTACATTAGAAACAACAGAGAGAACGCTCTTATAGGCACGACCTTCTGGAACGGTTTGCTTGCTGAGGCTGTAAGTTGCAACGACTTCGTTACCTGCTTGGAGGACATCCAAAAGGGTTTCCAATTCAATGTAGGTAGTTTCTCCTCCGATGGCATATCGAGATTTGATTTTAAGGTCCTTTGCAATGTCTGGGTGTCTAAGGATGACCTCAAGAGTGCGACCACTTGCGTTATCATCAGTCAAGGCCTTTTCTCCAATGTTCAAGAGAAGACTGATCTTTCTGTCTACCTTCTTTGTTTTGTCAATGTAAAATGCAATTTCAGCATTGTAACCTCCATTGTTTGTCTTATCTCCAGTTGCAACAAGAGCAATCACTCTGGCTGGAAGTAAAATTTCGCTTCCGATTTCCTTGTCGTTGGGATTACAATAAAGCCTGTACCCAATTTGTTCACTCTTTTCTTCGCCAATGATGAGCTTAACGAGATGTTCAAATTGACGAGAGCCTCTGTCCAATCTAGACTGGAATACGATTCCATTGGTTTCCTTGTTGGCTCCACCAACAACATTTTCAGCAGTAATGCGAAGTTCGTAATCCAAGTTTCCGTTTTCTTCATGCAAATGCTTGAACTGAATGTTACCAATATGACATTGTCCACTGCTGTCCTTGCAAAGGGAAAGTTGAATACGGTTTTCCTTGTTGGAACGCTTGGCCAAGAAATTGACTTTGGTAGGTTGGTTATTGGAGTCGATTTCAAGAGCAGCTCGGATGCGGCGGCCTTCCTCTCCATTGTCACGTTGACGGTCTAATTGTGTGTCATCCAATCGGAAGTTTCCGTTAAAGTTAATTGGCTTTCCAACAGCTTGTCCCTCAATCTTAAGAGTTCCCTCATAAGTCTTTTCATAACTGGAGTCTGACTTGGCACCGTATGTAAGTCTGTACAGGAAACGATATTTAAAAAATATTCTTAGATTTTCTTATTTAAATACTAAAGTTTCGAGTTAAAAGTCTGAAGTTTCTTACGCAATGGTAGCTTGTCTCTTGTTGTTTCCATCAATAGTAACGTCAAGTCCATGCTTTCCATCGGTGAGCGATTTGGCTACTCTGACGCTGTACTTGTTTGCTTGGAAATGTGGGCTGTCCAAAGAAAGTTCACCTTCAAATGCACCATCAGCTTTGGTAAGGCTTCCCTTTGTGAGTACATATTTTCCACCTTCGCCCCATCTGGCCAAGGCTTCCACGTTCCACTTTCCTTGTTGCTCCTCATTGAAAAGCAAAAAGAGTTTTCGGGGAGATTCGTCTCCAATAAGTACTTGAGCATCCACTGATTTCCTGGTTGGGGTGATTTCTAATTTGTTGGTGATTCTCAACCTGTCTTCATCATCAGTTCTGGCAGAGAGTTCAGTGTCAAGAGTACCGTCGGCATTCTTCTTGTTTGAGATTGTGAGCTCAAAGTTTTTGGCTCCTTCGACAATGGTGGATTCTCCCTTAAGAGTGATTACAATGTTTGGAAGTTGGTGTTCAACATCCAAGTTCAATTTGGATACTGCACCCTTCACATCAGCGTTGAGGTTAGCACGAAGATGTCTGCGCTCCAATTTACCCTCTGCGGTAACAGTAATGATTGGTTTTCCCTCAGCCACAAGCTTGTGGTTGTACTTGCCTTCATTTTCCAATACGGAAAGGAGATGACTTGAAGAGTATGGGGAACCTCCATTCAAATTCAAAGAAATTAGATGAGAAATTTCAAAGTTCCGGATGGAGTTGCGCAAGTATGATCCTTGGATTTCTCCCTCGAGTGTTTGGATTCTGTCGATTGGAGTGGTAATAGTGTACTTGACTCCTACAGTCTTCTTTGGTGACCAATAGTCGAAGTCAACGGTGGCATCAATGCTGCTCTTGACAGGGCTGGAGCTTTCTCCTTTCACTGCAATGCGTCCACTCTTTACATCAGCCTTGAGTGAAACTGCGAGTGGTTTTGGAATGGCGTTTCCTTCAGCAGACAAGCTTCCAGCGTATGATCTGTAGTTTCCTGGAAGTGTGGAACTGAGCTCTCCATGGACAGCTAAATTCTTTTCGTTTCTGTAGTTAGCCTTAGCATCAACCTTGAGTTCAAAGGTACGATCTTCTTTGTCAATGTTGGACACACGGACACCAAGTTCAATTTCAGAGGGTTGTACTTCTGGAGGAGCAATGTGAAGGACAATTTTTCCAGCGCGGATCTTGCTCTTGTTTTCCAATTCAACCTTGGTGGATCCACTGTATGTTTTTCCAGAGGGAGAGGTGTATTCGATTTCAGCACTGCTTTCACCGTTGAAAATGTCGCGACTCAAGGCACCTTTATAGTTCACATGTGCGGTTTTTCCGATGACTGTGATGTCATTCCTATAAAAATTAGCAAAATACCCACATGTGGAATCATATTTAATGTTATTCGTACAAAAGATACTGTACTCATAAATGACAATTTACTTGGAGTCAATGCGGTATTCAGAGTATGAAAGTGTGGTGACACTCTTCAATGTAATGGCCTTGGATGCATCTCGCTCAGCATCCCATTTCAAGTCTGCCTTAAGATCATAAGTGTCTCCGTTACGTTGAATCTTTGAGGTTCCGGCGATTTTGCGTCCAGACTTAGCCAAAAGGGCATCCAAGATAAGATCACCATTTCCGTTGCTGTAAGTGTTGCTTAATTTAGCATCAATGATGTTGAGAATGTGAGCCTTCATTTTGGTAGCGTAAGCCTTAGGGGCGCCTGCGGCTCTGGTGACTTGGTGGGTTGTTTGCAAATCAACATAATTCTTGCCTTGAGCGTCAAGCTTCAAAAGTGCACCATATCCGTCAGTCTTAGCGGCAACAGTGGATTTCAAGCTAAAAATTAAAATGCATGCATAAATATTTAGAAGAAGGTTGGCAAAAATGGACAAAAGATGATTATTTTACTGCGCGTTTACATGATAGGATGTTCCAGTTGGTCAGAGGTAACTTCAGTTGAAAGTTCAGACTTGAAGTCGCCCTTTTGTAATTTAAGGAAAACGTCAGTGTTAGCTTCGTAGTAGAATCCTGGGTGTACTGAGACACGGGTTTTGTAGTTCCTCTTGTTGTCATCAATTTTGGTAGCTACCTCAGACACTTCATAGGTTTTCTCTCCAACGACCAACTTTAAATTACATTGACAAATATCATATATGAAATGTTCCTTTAAGAAATTATGCACAAGTTAGTTAAAATAGTTTTATTTTACATACGTTGCCCAAAAGTTTGTAGTTGGTTAATAGAGCTCCGTTTGCTTCGTAAGTTGCCTTTGCTTTGAGACTCTCTCCAAGACGGGCTTCCAACTTGGCATGGCGTTCATGTCCGGGAACACTCTTGGCTTCAGCTTCAGCATGGAAGTCAACGTTGTAAGCTGGATGCTTGACTGAAAAACATAAGTCACAAGAATATAGACAAAATTCACGCATATATTAAAGAAGCAATAAAATTTATATAAAATATTAAACTGTTTACCTGTAAGTTCGCTGTCCACATCAAATTCCTTTCTTGACACGAATTGTAATTCAGTTTTTTGAGTAATAACGACCTTGGGTTCTGTTAAACCACGAGTATACTTCAGATTGTGGTCAATCCTGTTATCTCCGCGTTTCAGAGACCAGTCTAAATCGAAATTTAAGAATTCACGGCGAGACGACCTGGTGACAACTTTCAAAACGTTTTCTCCTGGGAGGGGAGATCCTACTTTGGATTCCACAGATAAGGTATGTTGCGTTTCTTGACCATATTTGGAGTTAATCTTGAAATCAACTAATTTTTCAACACGCTTGTATGACCCATCGATAAGAACTTTTCCAAGGACTTCAGAGGCGAATTCCAAGTCTTTGTATTCAATGTCAACATCATCAGCTCCTTGTTTATTGACTACAGCGGTTCCTTTGACGCTTCCTCTTAACATACGGATTGGACCTCCAGTTCTCAAGTCAACGTTCAGCTTTTGGCCTGGAACGCGTGTAATTTCTCCCTCAACGAGTTTCACAGGACTTCCATTGGGCAACTGGTATTGAACGAGAGGGGTAAGTTTGTAACCAGATCCTTCAGTTGTTTTCCTTACTTCGGCAATACCTTTGTACGTATCTCCGTCAACAGCAACGCTAAGCTCTGCTCCAACCAAGTCATCAGTAAAGGAGCGCTTGTCTGATAATTTTAAAGCACAATGGATTGATAAATGTAATTTTTAAAGCGATTTGCTTTTCATGTTGGAAATAATAGCATTCGCCAGATATGTAATACTTACAGTTAACTTCAACTTTGTTCAAAGGAGAGTCAATTTTCAAGCTGTACTTGGGCGTGGCTGATCCGGGGGAAATAGCACGTCCGGTTGCAGCAATTTTTCGGTTGGTGCGGGATCCAGGAGTATCCAGAACCAAGTCAAATCCATATGTACCATCATCTGCAAATTAAACATGTCATCGATAAATAAGGATTTGATTTTTAAGTATGAATGTACTTGCTTAAATTGCATTTTAGTGGTTATTTGCATACCATTAAGTGTTTCAACCTTCAGATAATATCCTTCCATGGATGGTTCAATCTTGTCGATGGATAGAGACAATACACTTGGTCCATTGAGGAAAAACAGAGGTGCTCCTGGGGCAACTTGAGGTACTTTAATATCAGCACACATCTTCAGTCCAACGATTTTAGTAAAGGCACTTGAGCATTGATTGTCAATGAGAGATCTACAAAAACCATGTTCATGATTAGAATAATTTTCATAATAATTTTTCGAAAGTTATATTTTGTTGAATTCATTTCATTTACCGAGAAGCAAATTTAGTCTTCATTGGAGTTTTCTTTTCCAATTGATCCATGGATTGCTCAACCCAGTAAATGTCACTGCGGATGTCAATAAGTTGAATGCGTTCTTGAGGCATGTTTACACGAAGTTCCAACTTGCGGTTCTCCCGAACAACCTTGAGGTCAGCACCCGCAGCGGAGTGAATTTTTCCTTCGAGTTGAAGTCCAGATTCAATGGGACCACTTCCAAGGGTCATCTTGGCACGGACAACGGTTGCAGCACTAGGCATAATCTTAGCCTTCATGTCACCATTATTTCCTCGCAACAAGGAAGCAACATCCAAGTTTCCAGTAATTTGAAGAGAGAGGACACTTGTTCCCTCAGTGGTAACTGTGAGTGGGAGACCGGATGAAGTTGGCATAATAATTTCGTCATCCATGAACATGAAGGGCTCTGTAACGTCGACATTTTGCTCTCTTGCTCCTTCAGCCATCTTCTCAACCGCACGCTGGAGACGGGCAATCAAGGGTTGTCTCTTGATTCCATTTTGGGAGAAACTTTCAACGAGGATAGAGGTTCCGAGAATACGAACATAAATGTCGCCGTTTGCATTGCTGCCTGTTCTTTCATGAATGTCAACTTCGTTCCTGATAGCATCAATCTCATTCTCGTGTGCAGTAACAGCAAGATCACGCTTGAATCTGTTTGAAATGCTGGTTTTCAGTTTGCTAATCTTATCAGCACCTTCTCGGACGATATCATCGAGGGTGGTGGTGCGAAGCTTAGAGGTGGGTCCCAAAAGACGCTCAACAATGTCTTCAAAGTTTTCAGTGCAGAGTCCAAGCTAAAAATGTAATAAATTCAAACGTTAAATAAGTATGTGTCCAGTATAGAAAAAATCATTAATTTGCCGTTAAATTTCAATATCTTACCTCAAGTAAATTGTAAGAACGGCCAAAAGCAGCCACGGTGAAGTTGGAGTTACTGCAACGTGGAATGTATGAATCTTGAGAAAAGATAACATTAGAATCCAAAGCAAGGCCAGAGTTCATTAGGGAAGGTTCAAAAGCGGAAATTTCGTAATTTCTGGAGAATTTCCTGATGTCAGATGGGAAATCACGAAGGGTGATTTGTTCGAAAACTTTCTTTTGGGCAACCTTGTCAGGGCTTGAACTTTCCAAGGTGTTGTATACATGAGACACGACAAAGGCACCAACTATTGGGGTTAAATGAGACATGAAAATTGCATTAAGTGATACAGTCTTACAGTCATATAGATGCATTAGCCAAAAGTTAAAGGCAATTAAATTTAATCAATTACCCTGGTTGGATTCATCATCATGATTAATCACAGCCTGAACAACGGCAACATCATCAGTTGTCAAACATTTGCTGAGAGTGAGGTAAGCTTGGATTCTGACTTGAGAGGATTCCCTGATATCAGAGAATATTTTGGCTGCTTTCTTTTTCAAAGTTTCTTGACAGGGGTCACGACGAGAGGCATCTAAAGCCCTAACCTTCAACCTTTGACTGGTATGGGAGTCTTCAATTAAAGCGACAAGGGCATTGACCGCTGTTGGTGTGAGACTGTCAACGTTTCCAAGAGCTTGAAGAGCAACAATAACTTTCTCAACAGCTTCCTCCTCAGTGGCTACACTCACGCGTTGGGCAATAGTGTTGACTAGAGATTGGTATTGTTCGTTTGAGCCACAGTCGGAGTTGACAAGGCGGCAGTATTGATGTGCCAAACCGGAAGCAGCCAAGAGGAATTCGGGTTGAGAATCTTGTCTGGAGATGAGAGCGTTAACTCCTTCCAAAGCGTTTGTTCCTGGATACTCTGCGAAAGCAGTGTATGCAATGAAAAGATCCTCGGTTGTTTCTTCAGCTTGTCCATTAGCAATTACATCAGCAAGAAAGCTGATTGGTCCATCTCCTGCAGACATAGCGGAAGCATCCAACAAAAGTTTTCTGAGCTGAGCATTTGCCTTTTGACACAGTTTTCCACTTGTGATTTGTTCATCCATAAGTTTCAAGTCGTCCTTGCGTGCATGACGGACTTGCTTGCGGAGTTGGAGGAAAAGTCCAGGCACTTTCAGGGATACGGTTCCTGATTCGATTTCAGTGCAAAGCTTGTTCAAAAGATCGACGGCATTGGAAGCAGCGGCCTTTTGTTTTTGACCATCATCAACTTCATCAAAGTCATAAAGCAGACATGATTTCTTATTTGCATCACGGCCTTTCACAATACTAGCCTGAACATTTTGCAGGGTGAGTGAAGACTTAATATCAGTTCGGACACCAGAGGACTGGATAACATCCAAGGAGTGAGCTTCAGTACATTCAACATTTTGAATGACACCTTTTCCAAGTTCTTGGGTACAGGAGAGAATAGAGTTGAACAATGGAATGGAGTGGTATTTCTGTCATTTAAAAATAAATTTGGTTAAGATAAAGATGTCAAGTTATCTCACACAAGATGCATAAAGTTAAAGTTATAATCCGCTTTCGAAAGTTAAACTTACGGAAGGTGCAGAATATGGAACACCAAAGGCATTGGCCATACCACCATCCCTATTTGTGCATGAAATCAAATCCTTTGTCTTGGTGTATTTACTTCCAGCAACTTCATAGGTGGTTTTGCATTTTCCATTAACGTCAGTCTAAACATAAATACAAGAGTGTACATGCATAAAAAGTTAAAAATAGTTATTTCTCTTTATATCATTTATTTGTCCAGGCTGACAAGAAATTATCTTTATTTTTTAATGAAATGAAAAGATACGCACCTCTTCGATCGTCCCAGTGTCACCATTGAGAGCTCTATTTCCAAGCATGGAAACAATAGCTCTTTTGATGTTGGCTGACCAAATGGGATCATCATCACCAACGCAGACACTATCAATTTGGCCGTCAGTGTAAGAAAATCTTATGGATGACCCTTCAATGTCATTTACACGGCTGATAGCCTATTGAAGTTAAATACATGAAATTTTTTAAATGTTATTTCTGGGTAGCTACAAGTTGTTATGTTTTTACAAGCAACTTTGATTTCTTTACCTGTCCACTAGAGCTAGTGATAGCAATTTGTTGTACAGTGAGAACCAAGTCACAAGCTGACTGGACAGCAACCGCTGCTTGACCCTTAACCTTGATTCTACTTGATTCATCAGTGGAGCCGACTAAAAGGGTTGCAACCTCAGTTTCAAAATTGTAAATGTACGTTTTACCTTCTTCATACTTTAATACAGATGGTTGGCGCCCTGAAATCCGTAAAAAGAAGCTTATCAAATATTTAAATTCATGAGCAGGCATCCAATCAGTTTTATGATTTTTTAACGATATTTCTGTCTAGTAAATTTGTGTACGCACGGTCGTAATCAGTCATTCACATTTTTGGTATAAGTAACTTGCACAAAGCTTATCATGTTTGCGAGTCTAATTTTATTAAAAACGATAATTTTGGTCTTTGGCTTTTTCATTAATAAGACGCGTACATTATATGAGCAAGTGGTAAAAGGGGTGGTCACTAGTCACAATCAAAGATACTTGTCAAATCTAAAAAGTGGCGACGATTGAACGAAACCCACAGTCTGGTATTCTTGTTACTTTCGCGAACATTATGCAACTTATCTAAACTCGTTTATTCCTCATATCACATCATCTCTGTTCATCAAACCTGAAATGAATGCCCGGTTTAAAGTTTAGTTTGACTCTTATGCACACTTGAGTTAATGACCATTGTGATCTTAGGTCTGCTCATTATGCTTCTTCTCTGACTTTATAAAATGAGAACTAATTACTAAGAAAATGTGAGATCGTATTGAAAAATGGTTTGGAGCATAAAGATCACTTGCTATACAGAGATTTATTTAATGGTAGGACCAGACCTACTTCGGACTAAATACATAAATCACTTACTGTGCTGTCTGTGTCAAGAAGTGACTTAAAATATTTATGTCACTAGTTGTACTCATGCACAGTACATGGCTGCGATAACAGGACTCGGCATTTAATTTTATGTCGAAAGCTGAGCACTCTGGTTTTGTGACCTGAAAAGTATCTACTTCTAGCCACTTGTTGACACAATTATTTTAAAACTCTGCAAGATTGGATAACTAGATAATTTATTAGCGTGCTAATTGAGTTGTACAATGATTTATGCTGAAACTAAAATCGAAATTTAATCATAAATTTAATCATACAAACATATGTCTCATAATACCCCAGTAAAGTTTGAGAGAAGAGAAAGCAGTATTTGCGTACTAAAAGTTATAGTGTGAATCAATTTCACTCAATTTCACACTCACACAATTTGTGATTGATAAATTTCAACCTGATCACGTCAAAATAAAGTCATGAATGAAATAATATTTTTTAAATCCTGTCATGTCATATATTAATTCGAATTTAATTTTTTAATAGGTAGTTAATTTTTTTCGAAATACAATTGAATAGGCATTTTATGACCATCATCACCAGTTCCTTTGACCTATTCTATTGACCCATCATCAGTTAAAAGTTATTGCTGTATGACTTTGACTAATCCTCGAGTTTAATACATGCTTAAAGAAATGATTAATTTAAGAAAATTGATCATTTTAAAATCATAAGAAGATCCAAGTTTGGTTTACACCATGGGTGTCAATCAAATTGTGTTTACACTAAAGCTTTTATCTCATTAAAATGAAACTTATTTCCTTTCTTGGAATATTTATCACTAATATTACTATTGATCATCTCAGTGTATTTTCTTAACACTGAAAAAAATTGAACAAAAAAATGTTGGTTGGACTTTGATTGTTTACATGACTCTCTTACCTTGTAATTTGATCTTTCTTTGTATGAAGTATATTTTAGTGTTTGATCCCAATGCAAACATGTTTACTTGTTCTGACTCAACCAGTAAACGTTTTTGTTCAATTAATCGAAGTCGAATAAATTGAAACGTTGTCACAACGGAATACTGCGATGAGCTCAAAAAAAGTTACTCATTGTACTGATTGCTGACTGACATGGTTTTGTTTTTTAAAGATTAGCTTGTGTTGATATGCAGTGGTAGATCCCCAAGTTGTTTCGTGAGTCGGTTTTTATGTATTTACTTTCAATTTTTAAAACTTGCATTTGACAAGTGACACATGACACATTGATCTGATCACACTTTTATGAAGCAGCATTATAAAATAAAAGTGACAATGAAATGTAAGATGATGCAACTGTATGAATACGTACATAATTTATGTGCCTTAGGTATTAGCTTTTCTAGGGCAAGAAGCGAAAAATGATTTAAATGAATTAAAATTTTCGAATTTAGCTTACCTGGTGTACATACTGGAGCACAAGTTTGCTTGGGGGCAGGGGCTGCAAAAATATTAATGAAATAATATGAATGAATTAATTATATTTTAATTTGATTAACAATTTTACGATTAAAATAATTATTTTAATTTTAAGAATACTATTATTATACTGTACCTGAGAATATGACGGGACATACAGCTAACGCTACAACAGCGTACGCGATGGCTACCATTCCTCTGGAAGCCATCATGGGTGTCCAAGAGAAATTATAACCGTATTTCAGATGAGTGGAATGCACACAAACTAATGATGATTACGATATCTGCCAAAAATATGAAACACACTTTTTAACAAAAGTTACAATTAAAAAACATAATTCTTATGTGTAAAGCACAATGAAAATGCACACTTTAATTAACACAAAACAGCACAACTCTGTAACCCTACCTGGACAGATTGGAAAGCCCAGCTACGTATATATCTTATCTTAATTTATGTTGCTACTTATCACTGTAAAGAGACTGTTAACATGAGACCATCATTTCGTTTTCTTGTCCTCCCGGAGCCGACAAGAACTGACTGAGAAGCAGTGTCTTAAGTCAAATGGGATTTTATACCAAATATTACAAGCTCTCTTTTTATAAGACATTTATTAAAAGTACGATATCATTAATAAGTATAAAATTATGTATAGATGTGATGTAATTTTATATATGTTATAATGATGCTTCCAAATTAAAGCCAAGTTGTGCATATAATGTTCTTATGTGAATCTGAACTTGTTTTAATCATTTTTGTATTTAAGGTCATACTAAATTCCAGCCGAGGTTTAACTATTAATGCATACATACGTATTTAAATATACATATGTGCCCTTGGTAGTTCTAACTACATTAAGTTTATTAGAGTTTTCCTCACACTCTTCCAGCTAGTACATTTCATTTACCTGCGTCTGTATCCCCGTATTTTATAACTTTTATGAGATCAATCATCAATACGATATCAATCAATTAATCTTTAATGAACTCAATACGATATATAAGAAATATTACCTTTAATTTATTGATGTAATAACAGGTAAAAAATATTAATCATAAGAATCGTGTTGTTGAGTTGAACTAGAATTGTATCCTTAAATTTGACTTTAGAAAAATTAAAAAATTAAAAAAAATTTAAAGCTAAATATAGTTTGACAACATTCACGTCACAAACCGTACACTAATTTCAGTTTATAAAATAGCAATTCCTATGAACCTTGCCGTGAAAACTATCAAACTTTAAGTGTCATGTAATATTAAAAATCTAGAAGTTTTAAACAGGTCATGAAATATTGGATGGAACATAGCATAAGTGAGAACAGAAAAATGGCTCTACCTATATGGTCTTTCTACAATTACTTATAAAAATTAGATCATTAGTAAAAAACTGGGATGAGTCACTATAATTAGATGGGACGGTCATAAAACCTATTTTGTTTACTTGTCACTAACTAACATCGATTAGTGTACCATTATGAAATACCAAATGTTGCTGGAAGTCCTATCCTATCTAATTTATGGATGTAGGAAAAATCTCATTACAAAATGAAGAGGGAGACGTTACATGCACCATGTAATCAACGCCACGAAGCGTCACTCAATATCTTTGTTTTGCCTTTTGATGATACTCAGAGCGTCTCTTGTCAAGTCGACAGACACTCAGGTACATGGTATAATGTAGTAGTACCCAAATCAGATACGTTTTCACTTTTATCACAAAGAAATGAGCAAAGACGATTAAACTGGATTTTCCAATTTTCATTGAAAAAATGCAATTACTGCAATAATAATCCTGGAAGAAAGCCCACAGGAACTGCATAACTTCGTAATTGTTTTTTTTACAAACAAATCAATTTAAATTCAAATGCATAACTTACCTCGGCTAATGTGCATTTAAACTTGAAGACAATGCAGCCATTAGTCTGGATGCATAGATTGTATTAGTTTCCAGTTCCCAACCGTCTGGAACGAGATCAGAATGCAAATCTAATGACTTTGTTTTTTAGAGAAAAAACTTTTACTAATGCACAGCCAAACACAAAGGCCCGTCCTCAAGCAAGCTACCAGACATACAAAACCCCTGTGCATAAACAAAGGACAACCACGAACTATCATGAGCAAGGGGCTTGATTATACTAAACCAAGATTTAAAGATTCAAAAACAATATCAGACATTACTTGTCCTGATGATACTGATTAATGAAGTCAGTGCGATGTCTCTACCTTTTCCTGGCTAGTTTACATTTCAGCTTCTATAGCCATCCCATCTGTAAAATAGTTGGATGTTAAACTTACTAAATACAAGTTACAAGTTGGCTTTATACCAGTGAAGGCAAGTTTTCAGTTAACCTGCCAGCGTCACCATCTTTCCTCATCAACTGTTGATAAGCTAACTACGTCAATGTGCGCTGACTTTAGAGAAAGAGTACCAATAATAATACTTACTAAGAAAGTGACAAATAAGCCGCAAAATAGATGATGATGGAACGGTAAAACAAGCAGTTCCTCCACATTATCGAGTACTTTAAATCATATCAAATGATTTCGATTCAACTTTAAATTACTGGTTTCGTCTGATACATGTGCCTACATAGTCATTATATGCAAAGAAAGAGTCATTTCGCAGTTTGATATTTGCTTCTTAGAAATCTCTGGTTTTGATTTTTTGCTTTAAACTAATATTAATAAATCTTTAAACGCAAGCAATACAAAGTATAGTCATAACTTTCAGTTTACTTTACTCACTGATCTCCTCTCATCGAAAACTTGTAACAAGTACATGCATTTATTATTACGTGCCAATATGCAACTATGTATCATTTCAACATTAAGAAAACTAGTTTATATTTTGATTTAAGGAGGCGATGTTAGTGGTTATCGAATATGTTTTTGAAATGACTGTTAAAATCATAAGAATTGCTGTTTAAAAAGTGAAGATGCAATATGCATTTTCATTATTACGTGATCTTTGATCTTGAACTTGACATTCATGATCCCTTCAATCAAGAAGTGTATTAAGTAGTTTAAAATCAAATCAATCGCGCGTAATAACATTTATCGTCTAATTATGAAAGTCGATGTCTATTAAGAAAATTATCACTTCATAATTATGACCATTAAGATTTTGATGTGGTCGAAGGTGTTTTAATTTTTTGTTTGTGTTTTTATATGATGACGGAACAAAAAGTTGAAGCATTACGAAAAATGAAAGTCATTCGAAATTGATGTCGCTTTTCAAGTTGTCACAAAACTCAACTGTTATACATACACATATTGAAATCAGTATGGTTTTTGAACGATTAAAGACCATTTAAAAAACGAAAGTTCCTTTAAATTTGAATATCGATTCAGAAAATGATTTTAGTGGACTGAAAAACAACTTTTGTTTGTAAAAATGCTAAAACCGGAGATACCAAGATAAGCTATGAACAATGAATATAAAAAAAGCTACTTGATTACTGCAAGAACTAAGAACTCATGAGAAGCAAATCCAGTTATTAGCAGTGATTGTAAAAGGCGTTTTCAAAACATATTAAAATGTTATTTTAAATTGTCTTTGTTCATCTTGAACCGATGCTTATCTTATTCGATTACCGTGTTAGTGTGTTAAATATTTGGTTTAAACAAAACCTGTTTCATTTGTCTATGCAAGCATGTAGTACTAGACTATGAATAGTAGTTGCTTAATCGAAACCTGTTAAATAGACGCTTATTTAGCTCTTTGTGACTTTTTCGACAAGTAAATTTATTTTAATCGAACGTAGTCATCTCGCCGATTGATTGGAAGTTTTACTGGTATTGTAGCGAAGTAAGACCCAGAATTCGAGACATCGTCAAAGTAAAAGCATAATTGCCTGAAAGTTGCGAATTCACACGAAACTATTCATACGCAAGCATCACGATTATGATCGCACAACTAATGTTCATGAATAATTATGACTATATTTGTACCCATTTTGGTACCGATGAATGGCTTAATTAAGTCCACATTTCAAGTGACATAATTAAGTACGTGGTGTTTTGAATGGGAGATGCACTCTAGGCTGCTTTTAGTTGGCAAAGATAGTGTGCAGTGCAGTATAGGTATTATACACGCGTAACTGCTATATTTAAATATTTTACATATACATATCAAACACTATCAAGTTTATTGCTGCAAGTAGCCACAACTCCTAGTTTTAATGTTCGATTGAATTGATCTTTCATGAATGAGAAATGTCTGACACAAACAAGCTAAACATTTACAACGCATAATGATTTCGGATCAAGACGTTTTCACCAAAGGAAAATAAGGCAAAAATTGCTTTCGCTTTGTTGTGGCGAAATCAAGCACTACCACAAAAGACATGTTAAGATATTGTGGTAAATTTTTCATAGCAGAGTTTCCAATCCAAAATTTGAACTTGAAATTTCTTATCAATTTGTACATACAAGGATTCTATCAAGGAAATAAAAAATAAGAATCATGTTTTCAAAAAGTTCAATGCATGTCGAATATACCTAAATGCTGTGTAAAAATGACATATTTATATAATTTAAATAAATCATGAGCTAATCACGTCTTCATTAAGTAACAAAAAATGAAAATGTCAAGCAATTTGTGGTCAGGAAAAGTCAAGGCGATTGATCTTGATCACACTGGATTATCTACGCTGTCGTCAGAAAGGCTATGAGATTGCTCGATCAGACAACAATTTACTTTGTACTGTACTGAAAATAATTGACAGAAAAATGCGCAATGATAAGATGAGTCATATGTATATAAGCAATATATCGAATTGTAGGAAAATAACAACTTCAAAGATTCACCAAAGGAAGATTAAATCGACTTTGGCACAACACGAGCAACCAAATGACCCTAAAATAACTCTGAAGACGCGTCAATCCGCCATCCCTCTTTTTGCGATTACACGTTTCTTGATTCTTGAATCCATTGGCCGTACAAAGATTTCATTTAATTTCTACTTATCTTTGCCAACTGGTTTAAAATTATAATGCCAAAACAAAATTATATATACCTATTTTAGAGTGCATAGTCCAAAACTATCAAAACTCAAGCCGTCATAAATCACACTTGCAATGTTACGTGTCAACGTGTCCTCCCAAATTCTTGGAAAATTTACGACTTACGTTCAGTTAAATTTAAGTGAAGACAAATATTGCAAAATCGACCGCTAATCGGCCAAAACCCGATCTTATCTTGTCAAAATTATATGGTTTTCAATTAATTATGGCTATACGAAAACGTCGAAAGTTTCCATTTTACATCCATTCACTGATTCATAGTAATTGATTTAGTTCCGGTAAATGAACTTCGTTACTGGAAAATATTTTCCAATCGAAAAACGAACACAATTATGCAGGCTTTACATGATGCATGAAAATCACATTAACTTCACAAGAGCGTACATGCAATGACTCCAATATTTAGTCGATATATTTTAAAATACAATCAAAATACCATTAATGGAATGAATGAAAAACTGGTAAACACATAAAATCAGAAGTTTTAAGAAGTCAAGACATGCTGGTATGACCCATCCCCTCACTTATCACCTTCAAATGCATTTTTATACATTAACCTAGCCATCAATGTGCCTAGGGAAAGTGCCTAAATATTTTCCAACATATTTAAGAGTTGTTTTCCTATTTTTAATGATCGATTTTTGTTGACGTCTTATAGATAAAGGAAAAAACAGCACATAATTAACAGCTTACGTACAACGGATGAAACAGCGTTCCTGGGTAGATAACGATGTTTATGTTGAGAGGGAGCGCATCATTGTAATTATTACATTTCCATTTTCAAGAATCTTCAAGTAAATTGCACTCGTGTACCCCACTTTCTTGATGTTAGATATTTGAAGTACTTTTATTATAATTTGATCATATACGGAGATCACAAATCACAGAAAATCACGTTAAGAGTAAGCTTATCTGATTTTTTTAAAATTCCTCTGTAAAATAATATTTCTAATCTATTGGGGGAAATGTGGCGCATAGGTACAACCACTCCTTTGGGTAGTAAATCCGTACTAATTAATCAAGGTACCGTTTACCATTCAGTTCCTTCATGAAGGACATAACATGAAAATTTACGTCAGCCCTTAATTAAATCATGTCACATGAAAAAAATGTGGCCTAAAACATACTTTGGTAATTATAGTCAAGCCTTCACCCTTTCCTCATATTTTGTAAAGTTTCATTACATAATATAATTATTGATCGAAACCAACTTAATTGCTTTTTTTGTACAATAATCATAACCCAATATTATTAACCCTTCATATAAAGTTAATTTGGGAAAGTTGACGATTTTTGGCAAAATGTTATTGTTATGTATAAGCAGAAATCATAATACATTTAGCAATGTTGATCATAAATCATAATTATCAAATAATCAATCAATTAGCGAACACTTGAATAACATGAATAAATTATGAATCAATCGAATAAAATGGTGTAACAAAAACATAACATCTAACGCAATTCATGCCTAATCATCCATTAAAACATTTGGGGATATGCGATACTGAGTAATAACTAAATGTTCTATACTGTTCCCACTTTTTCTATTTTACATTTTTATAGCCGACGATTAATCATATTTTCTGGAAAAAATTACCCACGTACAATAATTTTGCTGTAAATAGTTTGTAGTAAAAATTATCTCTTACTAAAACTAATCACGAAATATAGTTCTCTAGTCAAAATTTAATGAAAGTAAAGACGGCTTTATTCATTCACGTAATCACGGGTCACGTAGTTTAAGAACTGAACTGTGATGAAAGTAATGGTAATATGTCAATGTTTCTACTTTTCTGATTCATGATTGCAGTCGTCAAGTTGGGTTAGCTAGTCGTATAATTCTCTTCAGGGCATAGGACATGTGCATTCCAGAATAAACGAACAACGAAAGGTCAAGGCCTTTTCTCAACCAGCCCC
This sequence comes from Entomobrya multifasciata, assembly GCA_034693345.1. Classification (NCBI taxonomy): domain Eukaryota; kingdom Metazoa; phylum Arthropoda; class Collembola; order Entomobryomorpha; family Entomobryidae; genus Entomobrya; species Entomobrya multifasciata. The sequence continues at coordinate 6,935 of JAQFXM010001659.1, read as the reverse complement.
AGCACAACATTTAACTGGTTGCCCTATCTGTGATGAAGTTTTAAGAAATAGTGAGATTAATTCCTACGATCGAATTGCAAAATGTTATGAACAAAAATTTGATGTCAACTTAAAAGAAGTAGACAAAATATTACTACTATATGAATAATTCAGGTATTTGGGACTAAGAGAAAGTCCTTCTAGGAATACTCATGTCAATAATGTATTTTTTAAAGCTTTCTGGGCAGTTTATTTGTGTGAGATTGTACAGCACACTATATTTTACTTTCTTTTCTATTTGTACATGTACGTTGTTCATTAAATATTATCATCACAATTAAGTGGCATCTCACAACTCCAAATTTATCAATTACCACGTATTCTTTCACATTTTGATTCAGCGTCCGTCATATTGAAATGGTTAACCTTATCAACACAAAAATGAGAACATTGGATATTGATGGATGTTGATCAAGTTCGGTCGTTATTCTTGTAGTAATACTACTTGCTTCAACATCTTACACAAGAATGTAATACGTAAATATGCATGAATGTATATGTTTGAATAACAAAATGCAATTAAAATTTCTTACCATATAAATGGTTTACTTCTTTAATATTTTTTCTTATAATTTTTTTCTTACATATTAAACCAAAATACGCTTAACTGGACTGCAGGTAAAAATGGTAACTCGTAAATTATTGTATTTTCCAAAAAACAAAGGAATTGGCTTTGATTCGCTTGCTCATTGTCAGTGGTTAATTTTAAACGAAGGTACACAAACTGCTATATTTGCTGCAGATCAAAAATTCCTTCAGGGTACTTCGAAACTGACTCCATTAAATTACAGCTCTGGAAGATGGTTACAGTTAGAATTTTAATTTTACTATAGATCATTCATGTTCTTTAAGACAGCTATGTGTTTTCACTACCTGTGATGTGAAACTATTTTAATGAATACACATTCATATTATTACATATAGGAGTGATGTATATAAATCTTACTTTTTCTTTGGTACAAGTATCATAATATATAATATGTAGTTTCATAGCTTGTTTCCTGTACAATCTACTTTCTTTTTTTATTTGTGTACAAATAGTGTATTCTAAGTTTTGTATATTTGATGTATTGTTATCGTCATATATCTTAACTTGCGGTACATTTGCGAATTTCTCAACTGATTATAAATATTATAATACCTGCATTTTACCATTATTTACTGGAAAGGTAAAATCACTCAATTAAATCGCTCCGTTTCATAAGACGATATATAATATGTTGACAGGTGCACGCAAGTAATGAACTTACACACTTAATACAATGAAATAGCAGCCAATGAATGATTATATAATCACACTGACATCACACTCAACTACAATGATAGTGTATTTTTAATCATTTGTCCCAATTATTATTATTACAAATCAATTCGCTTCAGCATGTACAAATCTGCATAATCGATTGTTTTAATTACCGCGACGAGGAAGGCAGCCTACGCTAAATAAAAATATATTGTAATTAGATGAGCATATTGGTGGATAACGTATTCCATTGGTAAGTTATGTGATAATCTTGATCATCGTAAATTAGGTAAGTGGATTATTTTTTTGTGTCATACATCGAAAATGTGATTCATAGTAAGCATCATAAACCAACCATTACATTGTTAATGGGTGGTATATGTATACGTATACAGATAAGTGTTTTTCGCCAAAAAACAAAAATTTTAACACTAATTTTGTTAGTACGTAATTACTCCAATGGTTATGGAATTATGGAATATAAAAATCCCGATTAGTAACTAATTTTACATGTAATTAGACCTCGAGTTATCTAAGCTTGATTATTTCCTTCTATATTCTCTCATTTATAATCGGTAAAGCACGATCTAATACCTCATTTATCAGTATCAGTGGTCATCATCTACAAATATTTTAATTTTGCTAGCATCTCTGTACAGATTTACAATAAAACGTTATTTTTGCATTGTATTTTCTTTGTAAGTACCTAAAGCTTGGAAATCTGTACGCGAATCTTTGCTTTTGATCACGGACGATTTGTTTGACGGAAAAGATCCTTAATTCATAATTTGGTGTGTGAACGAAACGAACACGTTCGTTCTACTGTTGAAGGTTTCACTAGCTTCGAAAAGCGCATTTTCATTCTTAATTCATTTTAAACTTCTGTTAGGAATTTGGTAACAAACGATCCGACAACAACGAGATCTACGATGGCAGAATTATAAACATAAATGTAAAAAATACATATGTACGACATTTTTGCAAAAAGGGAAAAAATCAAAATTGATACTTTCACATATATTTAATTTGCGAACTAGGTTAACGGTTGAAGTAGAAAAAGTTTAAAATAGACGTTAACAAACATAAGTTTTACTTCTACACGGCAAAATTTCACAAATACAAAAACTCGACTTCATTTAATATTTTACCATTTTGCGCTTTACGAAATTACTTTTTGTATAACATATAATAAGAGTAAACTATAAGAGAAACAATACTGGAAGATTTGCCTTCATTATACCAGGCATAATCTTTTTTTACTCTTGCAACAAAACAAAGAAAATCTCATGTTTTCACCGGAAACAAAGTCATTAGTCATTAGTTTAAGACAAAATTCAAAAAAAGAATGGACAAATGCACATATTTATGGACTAACGATATAAGAGAAAATTCCATTGTTGTGTCAAGTTCATTACATTTTTGACTAGCTACATTACATGTTAAACATAAATGCGTATGGTAGCGATACATATATATAACTATATGAAGGGGAACTGGCACTAACGATAAAAGACAACGCAAGTTTTGAATTCCGTAATTAAAAAAAAAATATCACATTTAACATTGATCATTATGTCACCATGTTATATGCATGACTATTTCTAAATGGAAGCTTTATCGCGTTTTTTATCTGACTTTTGTGAACGAATTCATATATTATGGTAGAGGAATAACACTTGACATAAATGATCGATGATCAGTGGACTGCACAGTTGAAATTAAATCTACCAGAGAGAAGCTACCAAATTCTGAAGGGGAGAACCCTCATAATTCATTATTTTGCAAGAAATATGTCGATAAAGCAACTAGTTCGGAGATAAAGGTCGTTGACAATAAGAAGGAAATAAATAGTTGTATACATTGCTAAAGACAGCCCACGTATTAAAAACATAAGGTAAGACAACTGATGCATCCGGCGTCACCTATAACTCTGGGAACCTATTTGTGCTTTCGACATAGTCTGATGGAATTCGGAAAAACTCTTCTTTCAAGTCGTCACGGAAGGCGAATTCCTGGAATGTAATTTTAGCTGTTATAGTAGGCAGGATTGGTATTTCTGCAAAAAAAAAGTTACAGATTAGATCACATTCACAAACCAAGTATATTTTGTACTGACTTCATAGACTACTTTGCCATACATACCAATTTTCACGGGGAACCCCGGAGGTAATTTCATAGTAACGAATTCTCGAAGCTTTTTCAAATGTTTAAATGGGGTCACCACTTCCAAAATATTTAGTAACATCTCAACCGTCATTGGAAAGTTTTCACTCTGCAAAAATTAAACATGTTTCATATTAAAATCTAGCTAGTTAACTTTGTTAATTCATTTAATTCGTAATTTCATTGCAATTTTTATACCATTGCTAGAGTTGCTTTAAAAGCTTTTGAAGAAACTTTGCAATTGAGCGGTCTTCCCAAATGCGGGGGACTGCCAGGTACTGCTTTGATGTAGTCTTCCCAAGAAACATCAGGTTTCGGTGGGGGAGTCAACGAGCGTCGGAGCTGAAATTCTTCCTCCTAAAATAGTACACAGAATTGTAATGTTACCGACATACATACATACAAACAATACAAGTACACTTCACATACAGAATTTATTTTAAATTACTCATGCACTTACTTCTTCTAGTGCCTTTATTCCCTCTGCACTGAATTTCGTAACGGTATCAATGACAGGCTCTTTATTTTTCGCTAAATCTTCTTCTGACAAATGCTCTCTCCGCTTTTTCGTCTCCAAGCTTATTCCTTGAACATTATACACATCCGCTTGAAAAGGTCCAATCATTTCTCGCTTATCTTCACGGAAAATCCACCCAGACTGAGATCGTGTAAATTCGACATCTTTGGTCACAAGTTGCGCTACAATTATATCACTACTCATGAGCAGGTTAACCTCCTCTTCAAACTGCGCATCTGATGTCTAAAATATATGGTAGCAAATACATATTGGTTAGAAAAATTAACATTAATGAAAAATTTCATCAACACGATAAACGTTTTAAAAGTATGCTCTTACACGATGAGAAATCAGTTGATAAGCTTTAGCTTCATTATCCATTACTACTAGTGCTGAAGAATTGTTGTTATTTCCAATTTTATGGTTTTTCTGGCTTCCATTAAACAAAAACGAAACATCTCCACGTTCCCATTTCATATCATTGAAATCTACTAGGGTCGTGTCCATCCTAATTGAGGATCCACGTTTGTAAATTTTGCATATATCTGATGGTAGAATTCGCGAAACTAAAGGCACTGTAAAAATTTCAATGTAAAAGATCCCATTAGATACATATATTTAACTCTATAACCGAAATTATTTTATTTCTGCAAATCGAAGCTCACATACCCCAACTTTGAAAATCCCATTTGAGCTCCATATAAAAATCTTGTATACGTTCCAATGCTTTCGTTAGATGAGGTCGACGGGAGGACATTTGTTCTTTCAGTTGTTGCCTTGATTTGTTCAATACAGCCATTACTGCAAAAATTCATAAAATTTTCCAGTCATTTTTTGCATGACAGATAGAAGTACTGATTTTTACAGGTCGATGATAATAAACTTACTTAAATATCTATCGCCATAACTGACTGCTTCCGCCAAACTACTCCATCCCTTCAAGTTCTTTGCTTTCACCGGAGCACCATGATTTAAAAGTAAGAGAGCACAATCTAAAGGAAGAAATACAAAAATATTTACATCTTAAACTCTAAAAGATTCGCAGTTTTGATATATTATCTTTTGTGAAAGTGCACTCACCACTATGCCCTAGCATCACAGCAATGTGGAGAGCCGTATTACCTGCGAAACAATATAACCATTAGCCTTTTGATTTCATTGCATTTCCTCCAAGTATTGAATGCATTCCAAATATTCCATGATTTCCTTACCATGCACATCTTTTTGACCCACATCACAACCTTTTCTCAGCAATCGTGTCAACTCCACACGATCACCTTTAAAAGCAGCCTTATGAAGAGGAAACTTTGCTGCATTATCCGTTCCATCGTCATCCCCAACAGTCGCATTTGCATTGGCATCGGAAAAATTCTCATCAGAATCTGATCCTGAACCACAATTCAGAAATTCCTCTTCGTTTTCCATCTTCACGATAATCTCAGGTAAATGAGTGATGTGACGTGAGGTCTGTCTGCTCAGAGGACTCAGGCAAACACAACTTGTCCAGGCTCAAACCCACGACAGGATTCGAAATACTCTGAAAATTGATTTTAAAAAATTCCGGTTTGAATTTTCCAATGTAAAAAAATCTGCTTTAAAAAATTCCTCGTTGTTTCAACTTTGGAGAATATTCTACAATTAATATCAATCAGTATCAGCATAAAACAGAAGCACCAAGGTTAAAAGCTAGCTAAACAGGGAATAAATTTCCGTTGTGCTTTATTTCAACGGATGTGATTCCTCAATTCATGGCTAAAGTATTCTGCAGATAAAAGATATTTATTTTTACATTACACACTACACAGAATTCTCTCTGTGGGTGTTTATTAAGTTTCAGGTTTTTACTGAAACTTTATACGAATGGGGGGTACGGGACCAAAAAGTCCGTCCGTCTGTCCGTCCGTCTGTCCGTCCGCGCTCTAGCGTCCAAACGCTTGAACCGATTTGAATGAAATTTAGTATCCAGATAGATATAGTACCAAAGAGGATCCCTATTGATTTTGGGCCAAATTGGTCTAACGGTTTTGGAGTAACGGCCAATTAACGGTCCCATGCTTTTTAAATAGGCAAAAAATATTGATCCACCAATCGATAGATTATGTTATGGGAATCAAACTTTGTCAAGAAACCATGCTCCAAAACTCAATACTTTTCGAAATATAGCCATTTATAAAAAATACTTTTTTTGTTTTTTGATATTATGGTGTCAAAGTTGTACAAGTACGTTTAAATATTCCAATTTTAATTATAATTGCCGGCGGAGCCGGCCACCAAACCTGAAACTTGCCCAACTGGTTTACCAGTTTTATTGTTTGCTCTGTGGTACGCTTATTAATAACCCAAACTGTTGTATCACTTCATTATGTATTGTTACAAGGATTTCCACATTGTTTTCTACAATTTCGAAGTATTAAACTTTTCATGTTGACCACTACATTGGCTCAAAGTCATTTTTTTATGAATTGACTAATAATATAAAACATTTAAAACTTATTAAAACATTGGTTGAATAATTCATTTTATTGAATAAAAAGATGTTGTAAACATTCAGTTGACAGCTTGCGGTTAAAATGAGCATAAATAACTATTTCTGAGAACATTTCAGTATCTCAACTAGTTTTCACATTTTTGGTGCCATTTTGTGTGCTAAAAATTGAAAATTATTAGATTTTAAAGTCGTTAAAATTTTAGTAATCATTTGGTAAAATTCTCCCTTCCAAAGATTCGTGACCACAATATTTGCCAGATTGACGATACCTACGTGAAATATTAAACTAAAATTATCATGTAGTATGTAACAATATGAATTGAATGTCTTGAGGATGATTTTTTTGTCATGTATTATATAATGTTTGGTCAGCAGTTCGTTAGCACAATACATATAAATCATACAAGGTGATTCAGATCTAACATTTCTCATTGAATCACCTTATCTTGCACCTTTTATCTTGGCGTTGCAATGCATAATGAATC
>JAQFXM010001658.1:0-30138 GCA_034693345.1 Entomobrya multifasciata | reverse complement strand
AACATTTTAAAACTTTACACTACATTTTAAGGTTAATATTATAGTAAACAGACTGATTCTTTAAGAATTACCGATTTATACTTGTTCCTTGTGTAACTATTATATCATAACGGCGTGTTGTACATTAAAGACAGATTTTTTCTCTACGTAGGAGTAAACATAATTTGTAATTACGTACTGACTACTAGGTGTGGTGGGTGACTTGATTGTGGATAGCTTCAAGTTGATTTTTTGTGATACATGTGGTACGATTATAAGCCAAGTTCTCTCACAGTGACAAGCATATTATGCATATGACAGATGCATGCATATTTTTGTGAAAACCACATTTTGTGAATATTGTTCTTGTGCGAGTAGTCGTGTATCCCAACTAACGAGTAGTGTACGTGTAAGCAAATAGTGGTTAAAGCAGCATTTCATTTTTGTGCACGTATGAAAAAAACTTGTACGATTTCTTGATTAGAACAGTTTAAGTGATTATTCACATTGAACATATTTCAAAAACTGAAAATAGCCTTTCTTCTGATTTTTTTTGTAGCTCTATCTATCTCCTGAAAGAAGACTGACAACTTTATACTCGGCAAAATTTGAAACTAAACTCAATTTTGCAGCAAGACTTTTTTTTATCAATTTTTTTCTCTTTTTCGTAAATACACAGACTTAGTAGACTGGTGAAAGTATTGGATGGTTATACCGATTATTGTCATTATTACTATCACAAACCTATGTAGCTTTCTCCCTGCCTTAATAATAGGTGAAAGGAACCTGGTTGTCTGTGTCCAAACAGAAAAAAGTGGTCAAACGAAATCACCAGTGAATTAAATTTTTGAGTGCAATTGCAATTCAGCACCAAAAACCTTTCTAGATTTTTACTTGCTCAGTGAAATTGTACTTGTAAAAGAGTTTCAAATTCAAACCCCTTTGTCTTTTACAAGGTGGAGTGACAGAGTTTTTTTTGTGTGAGACGTAAAGCTGCATGAACTTTGAACCCTATTCTCATAAATTCAATGACATTCACTTGGGAATTTCTTACTATCTTCTCTTCTCAACAAGAATGTCACTTAGTTTAACAAAGTGATATAGTACGTTGTGACCCAACTTAAAACAATACATTATTCCAGTTATCCAACTAAAACTCACCCAGATACATCGTCAGAGTGCGAGAGAGAGAGAGAAGTCAGAAGTGAAGTTGCACGTGCACGTTGTATGAAATTTTGTTTATTAAATATCTCAACACAGTGCTGTTGCTGTTACACACACGTTGACTGATTTGATTATATATATATTACTTTTTTAACACAATTTCTCAGTGTTAAACATTTGTCATACACCCTCATTTAAACGAAGCATAAATGTCTACTCATCGCACGACTACTCTCTCTCATAATATTCATAATAAGAAACAACAAGTCATTTGCATTGCCATCTCATCATCCGTAGCAACAGCAATTGCAGCAGAGTCGACAGATTCTTTATTGATCGTGGCTAAAAATCAAACACAGCCTTTATCATAGCAATGACGAATTAACAAACTACAGAATGGAGCTGTAAAGAACTGCTTTCATCATTTATAATTCTTATTATGAAACAACAATAAACATGGCCCAGTAGTGAAGAGGAAGAGTACTTCGTGATCGTCATCCCATTTGTATTTTGGACAAACGTCACTCTTAAAGGAATTCTTCTATTGCATCGGTAGAGCTGGTCAGGGTGAGTCAGATAAGAGCAGATAATAACCAACAGTTTCTGCCTACATCCCAAGAAAACTGAGCAATGATTGAAAATCAAGTGTGTTTCCAATAAAAGATATTCAATCAGCTACTGAAAAGATTTTCATAAGCTCAATTCAGTTTTTTGAAAACTCATTGAACAATTGGGAATAGCGAGTAAGACGGACAGGACATTGAGGAACTACTCTCCGGGCAGAAAGGAATAATAGAAAAGGTTGATGCAATAGACAGAATTGCAACTAAAAGTCCAAAAACCCAAATCCCGGATAAGTAAGTATTCAATATAAAGTCCATTTTTTATTTAAAAAAATATATCAAACTACAATCTTACTGCCCAGGTTATATTTGACAATATTCCTAAGAACACGTAATATGTATGCATATAAGCACAGTTATATGAACGAAACTATCTACATTCCTAATTGAATTTTATAGCTCGTGTTTTTAGAACTGACAATTGATAACATACGGTACGAAGAAGTGTTTTCATGCCATAAAATTTACTCGGTATATTTTATTTGGAAAGGAATATTTTTACCGCAGCATAGTAACTTTTGCATTTAGTCAGAAAAAAAATATGATAGCATTACCAGCAGAGTGCATACTTACGCCAATTCAAACCTGATTGTGACTACGAGCTCACAAGGGAGAAACAAACACGACCATCTTCGTTTCAAAAAGTAGCAATACAGCGACCACGACGACGAAGAGAAGCAAAAACAACAACTGCTGCTATATAGCATCATTGCATTTACAGCATTAAGTAATTCTCTCATCAACCCTTTTCCTTCCAAGTAAGCAAAAAAACAGCCTAAATATATACAGTGTTACGTAGAGCCACAAAAACACTCCCCATCCCATTCAATGGATAATGCATAAATGTACATTCACAGCAACGCATCAGAATCGTTATATGCTGCCATCGTCATCGTTATCATCATCATCTCATCATCAGCAATAATAACAACTACTCGTCGTAAGTAGTATTACGCTCGTACATGATTACCAAAGCTGCTCATTGCCTACATGATTTTCAAAGTAGGAAAGGAAAACCAACCTAATAACTAAATACTTTTCAGCTGACACAAGTACAACTTTTGACACTTCTCGAAACTTATTCTCCTGTTCTACAACTACATCAGCAAAACGTTCACTACATTTCAACTCGCATGTAACATTTTTAAGAATCGTCAACAAGAGTCACAGTATTAAACAGAAGGGCTTGCTTGTTCATCTCACCAAAGCGTGATTCTCATTCTTTTCCTGATAGTCAGCATTAAAAAAAGATTATTTAAAGGAATTTATACATACATATTGATATAAATAAATTGATCAATACATTTAAAAAGAAAAAAATGAATAATCAAAAAACGTGATTTGACGACAAAATGATGAAAAATTGGCGAAGAAAATACTCTTGCCATATATTTGTTACCTTCATTTCCATTAAATTAAACGTACGCTTTTTTAGCATTCAAAAAATTAAATCCGAGTAATGTTGATGTGTATAGTAGTTTGTTTTCTGTGACAGTAAAGATGACTAGCACGTATTGTGTGTGATTGGGGCAACAGTATGAAGTCAGTTTCCCAATTTTGTCAGAAAATAAACAGTTACGGAACGGAACAACCTTTTTAAAAAACCGCTACATGTAGAAACTTGACAAAAACTGGAATGTCCAAAAAATATCCCTACTACGTGAAACAAGTAAATGAAGGAGAAAGTAATAAAATATACAGACTAGGTTACTTTTAGCACGAGGAATCATTTTGAAGCTCATTTAATTATATATAATTTTGTTTTCAACAATAGCTATTGTTTCGTCCCAATTTTTGGTGTTAAAACCATTTTATACTATATGCACTATACCCTACAGCCATATAAAAAGTAAAATTAGAACCCACGCGATTCTGAAAAATGATATTTTTGGCACATTTATGACAAACTTTTAGTTTCCTTTAGTTGACACTTGAAAATATGCTAGTTGATAAGTAAACAACGGTGAATTGCAATAGCAACCGGTGTTTTGTTTTCCTGAGGAGGACTAACGTCAATTATATTTGGCACAAAAATACATGTGTTTGGAGTTTGGATGCGTAAACTGAAATATACATACATGTAAAAGTTCACCACATTACCTGTTCATAAAATTATGGCATTCACAAGAATACAAGCTAGTTTTAAATACCTGGTAATCCATCAACTACAGCATCGGATTTAGAATTAATCAATAATTAAATAATGTACTCTTTCAAACTGCAAAGCTTCTGTATAGCTTCCAAGAAACAAAAAAGGTACACTCTGTCATTTAGGCCATTCAACAAAAAATGTAATAATATAAATTCGCATTCCCCTTGAAAGACGGAAAAGTGCAGCAACAGAGCAGAGACTTTATTAATACTTTCGAAAAACAAAACTGAAACAACATCTTGAAACTTTGGATTACAGCCCATTTCCACCGCAACTTTGTTAATTCGTCAGCTACAAAACACCAGAGCAGTTTTTCTTGTCGATTCACCGGAAAGTTGTAATAGTTGCATACATCATATAAACTTGTAACAAGAGACAAAAATAAATATCTCTGCAATAAAAGCAATTTCCTCAACCCAAACCTTAAGGGTTTTTCTCTCGTCAACAATAATTCTTCTTCTTCTCAGTGAAATCAAATTTACTTAATTTTAAGCTGGAACTTAACACTTGTTTACTCAGACTGCTAAAATATGTTAAGTGAAAGAAAGACTAAATAGAAAAGTACTTCTACATTATTTTAAAAATATAGACGCATTCAGCATATATACCATACATTAAATAAAACTACTAGAAGAAATCCTCGCCGTGTCCTCCTTTGCAATTCTTTATTGCATAATCATCATCATCAAACACAATCTCTACCATGCACTTTGTGTGCAGTTCTTTTACTTCCTTCTATAATTTTGCTAACAAGAGTCATTTTTATCTCCAAAAACTTCTAGTATTCCGTACAAACTTTTATGTATTCCTTTAAATACTTTCTTTTATCGAATTTTCATTCAATTCTTCTACGTGACACCTAACATTTTTATATAAAACATGAAAGCAACTATCCAATTGAACGATTCATTAAAATGTCAAGTACTATATAACATTCAGTTACAAAGTTATGAAAAAACAGCATTGTAAGGTGAAAAGAAAAAAAATCGTGTGCAGCCACGTTGCATAATCTTCGTCAGCAGCAGCATTAACACAGTAGTATTACAAGTGACCCTTTAACCACACAAAAGAACACGTAAACTCTCTACAATAGACAATGTTACGTGCATGTGCATAAGTAAGTATATGTACGTAGCTAAAACAAGTTAATGTAAAGAAGACGCAGTAAAGACGAGAGAGGAGAATGCTAAGGAAAAACAAAGTTTTTAGCAAGAGGAAGAAAGAAAAGCAAAAGGGTTGTGTGTATGTTTAAGTACATAGCTTTTCTATAAACATTCACAAGAGGTGCACCAAAATAATCACCAGAAAAGTACGCATATAACACTCTACTCTTCTCGCAAAGCAACCAAGTAATACTAGCTTGTTAATAAAAAAAGAAAACTGATATAAGTTGTTCATATTCCGTAAAAATACATGGGCATGGGAGTGCGAGTGTGTGCTGTGTTGAGAGATGTTATAATAGTGTAAAAGTGTAATACTAAAAGTGAAGCAAAAGTTTATATACGTTGTGTGGTGTAAAAGCAAAAGAGGTAACCAACCCAGGCCAGACGAGGCGAAGCCAGAAGCAGCAAGCGAGTAAGGGATTCCATCGATAAAAGAGGTTTATTGATCCTTACGAGCAAGCCACGTTGGCTCTGGGAAGCATATATTATTTTACACACGAGCAAAAAGAAAAAAAGAAAGAAGCTAAATTGAGCTGGTTTAACTTTTTCTGTTTGAGGCTTTCCCCTCGCTTGTCTTTGTTGCAAACGGTGCATGTGTATGGTATATTGTGTAGTTGTACTATGTACTCAAACGACAGCTTAAATATATACAGTGGCGGCGGTGTAAATTGGATGGCGTCCTCCGTAAGCAAGAAACAAACTGGTTTTGTTTTGGTTTATGTGTGTTTCGTCTGAATCTTTGATGCATCTATACTAAATTCTACAAGGCCATCTAGGCAATTCATACTGTAGATGGAAATTAAGTGTAAAGTGGGATATTTTTATGCTCATTATATTTTATTAGGCTCTATTAGATTAATGTGACTCCATGTGAATTCGTAAGAAAAAATTAATTACTTTGATGTATATATTTTACATTGGGAAGTATGACCAAAAGAAGCATCAAAAGCTTTCATTAATAGACAACGTCGTCGACAACGTGTCATATGATTAATACTTCTTTACTCTGTACTCATTACTCAGCTGTTACAAAAGGATTCATATATTCATGTCTTTAAGTTGACTGCATCACATTGACACATGTCATTAAAAGACGTAATATAACCTGTCAAAATAATTAGCTACGAATAAAATTTTTATAAATGTAATAGTATCAAAACATCGACTTAAGCACGCATTAATTATAACGGGCAGTTTGTTGTAGTTTGTGATTGAAATAAAATCCTAAACTAAATATTTTTTATCACAATTTTAAATTCAAGGTTGACTGGAGCAAAACAAGAATAAAAACGGATCACTTGTTAAGTTCTGAGGAGAAAGCAAAGTCGTCATCCCATTTTTAAATCATCGCCAGAGTCGCGTTGTTTATGAAAAGAAGGAAGGACAAATTTCCTACTTACTGTTGCTGTTGGTTTTTTAAACGTTTCTCCAAATCGGGGACAAAAGTTCAAATTTTTCTTCATAGAGATCTACTGTGAAAAAAACATTACCACATCATCCACACTCCATATCCATATTATCAACCTAGAAGGGCGGAAATTATTACTGTGAGCATTTTTTTTGTGAGCAAATTATCTTGTTTTGTGACTGTGACAAATAATTTTGTTGGATAACATACACTTCAAAGGAGTGAAATCACTTCCATTTTTAACACTTTTTTGTGTAGCATACATTTATATTAGTTTCGTTCGGAATAAGTAGTTTAAAAACATACAAAACAGTCCCATATCGTAACAACATTATATATTATTCTTCAACATCATCGCCCAAAAACAAACATATCTCTTTCCCGTTGAAAAAACGCTGTGAAGCAGTAACATAAATAGTACAGTCTTCAGCGTGTGGCGTTCCTTTCACATCTACAAATCTGACGCTGCCTTTGTACCGTGTGATTAGAACAAACAAAAAAAAACTACTTCCAAAGCCGTGATTCATCACCACCACCAAACGTTAGTAGCAGAGCAGCAAGCAGCATAAGTAAAAGTGGAGGATAAAAAAACTAAAAAAAACTCAGGTATTCATTCCAACTCCTTCTTAGTCTACCGTGTCAACAAACTGCTATAATGGGACTGGAAACACTTCTCGAGGCTGCTAAGTTTCTGGAATATCAAGCGGAGGTCGAAGCACGTGGTAATTGCAACACTTTTACATTCTCTCTTTTTTAATTTGATATCTCTGTAGCAGTAGCTATTGCTAAATTGCTTTTCTTAAGTAAAAAAAGCCGCAACCTATAACATAATGCATTAGCTTTCTTGCTTGCTTCAGTACAAACAAATGGCCTACGTCAAAAACGATGTTATCATTATCAACAGTGCATAGGTTTCAATAACTACCATGCACACAGCTGCACGAAAGAGCACCATTTCATCATTTGCAATATGTACATGTTCGCTTTGTGAGAGCATTGGAATGGCAAAAATGGCTTTTTTGTACTACTTACAACTTAAAGAGCATATATTTTATATGGAAGGATAATGCACATGTAAGTAGAACGGTTTACTGTGCCTACGCTTTGACTACAAGAACACGTTGCTTTTTTGGAACATTGGAATTTGGAATGCATAATCATCATGTATATAAAACACTTCGTAATTTTTATTGTACTTAAGTTTGTATGCCAAGTAGGGCTGCCACTGCGACTGGCTTGCAATGCAATTGAAACGTTTCATTTCGTTATGTTGAATGAACAAAAAAGCCAATATAGCCAAGTTATCATCTCACAGTACCATGTTTTCTTCACACTAAAAATGTTACGTTATTTTGTTCAGTCAGAGAGCGTTCGATAAGTCAGTATACTAGTTGCTGGCATGAGGCCTGTCAAAATACAAAATATGAACGCTATACAAGCAAAAGAGCATTACTTAACGTCATTTTACACACACTCACAAGCACATGTACAGTGTACGTGTACACATCAAATATCAAAGAAAATTGTACCTCCTCTTTCTAGTTTTTTTGTATCATTAATTCGTGTAAGCATTCATAGTAGTAATGCTGAGAGCTCTTTTAATTTTTTGAACAATGAAGTCTTACTAAGTAAACGGTTTTGTATGCAGATCAATGCTTGTCCACCTGAATGCTCATGAAATGTTCATATTACTCACCACCACATGCTACAATTCTGAGCAACCCAATTCAATTTCATGATAGTTTCCTCCTTTTGCTTTGCTGTCTGACAAAACATCACGTGTTTTATGGTACACACGACAGTAGTTGTCTTTACTCTACAGTGTGGGAATGGGGAAATAAATGTTTTTTTTCTTGTAGCTTGTTTCATGACAAAAGTGTTGTTGTACGAACGTCAAATATGATAACATTTCCTCAAGACTTAAAAAACTTAACGTTGTTTGTTCATGTTCTTTCATGTATGCAATATGCATTCAAGCCATGCAACCAGTATAGCCTGTTGTGATGAATAATATTATCGAGATGGAAAAAAGTAGCAAAATACACAAAAACTTGGGCTAATAAATTCATTATCAGTCTGTATTCATGTACAGTTTACTACATTAACGTGTTTTTAGTTTAGCAACTAAATGAAATGTTTAAGAAAAACAGTGCACACATCGAGCACACGATATCAGACTAGACATTGATTTAAATCATAAAAGTTCTCCCAGAAACATTCCTGCCAGGAGAAGTAAACACTTTGATAATTAGTAATTGTTGGCTTTCATAGCGCCCCTATCCGGTCAAATTAGAAAAGTAGAATAAACTATTCTCTTGGAAATTAAACGTTGACATGATGGCTGGCTAGTTTGACGTTTAATGATGATGTCATGTATGCATCGTTGTAATATAAAATGTACTTGTACATTTGGTCAGGCCAAGGTACTTTATCATGTTTGGCATTAACCCATCCCAATCCTGTGGACCACTCACACAGCTTTAAGGCCCAAAAATATAATTGCCTACAAAATCAGAAACTGTGGGTTTCTTTTAACACATGAGTGACTGTTGTCGCTGTAGGTACAACTTAAAATTAAACTTAATTTAAAGAGTTTAACTGATACGATAAACATTTGAATACTACGACGTGTTTATCAATTTTTCCATTACTCATCCTCATGAATTCATGCCTCTGCTCGCCACTGCACTGTAGGCTTGGATTTCTGTGAAAATACGTTTTAGTCATCACCATTATATTACGCAGTAAAGTTGGTACAACCTAGATCACAAGCGTGCATCTTCAATGCAATGATTTCCGCAAACTCTAGTAAACGTTTTAGGACTATTAATTAACATGATGTCTGTAGTCTGAACTGTGTGCATACACATGCATAAGTTTATGCAGATTGCACTTAAATGTACTTGTGTATGGATTGGGATTATGAGATGCTGAAAATACAGTTACATGGAGTTACATGAACTACATGCTACATGTTAAATGCATTTTTAAACAGTAACATTGAAGAAAACGCAAAGACGCATTTTCAAGTAGAAAAACAAAGTTGTCCGAAGCATAGAGAGCTTGATGATAGAAACACGATTTTGAGCTCATTTTTAAAATGCTTATCAATCAGACGTTTGTTTTTGCCAAGATTTGGAACATTGTGGAATATTTATTGAAATAAAATACTTTTAATTACTAATATAAACTATTCTAGCAGTCTGTTATTTCCCATAAAACTAACAACACGTTATAAAATAACAAAAATATCATATCATAAGCATTCCTTTGTTAACTAACAATTGTACCGAATGCATGTTTGGAACTGACATTCCACACTTCATTGCTTGTAATGACAAACAACATTAATTTGACGTTAAAACAGTGTTTGCGCTTGACTTAACTGCTGCATTAGTCATAAATGTAATCTCTTTTGTCTGCGCACAAATACCTATCGTCTACTGATCCATACACCAAATTGAGCAAAATCTCATCCTGATTTGTCAGATTTGTGTAATTTTTAGAGTTAGTCATCAATTCATAAGCAATACTATGGTTGTGTGAAATTTCGTATAATCAGAATAATCATAATAATCAAAGTATTATGTAGTATTCTCATAATCACGTCAATCAAGAACTCTACAGACTGCATTGTCAAACTTATTATGATTTTCGTCGTAACACTTCATCATCGTAAGAACTCCATATTTCTACTGATAGCAAAATCATGGTAACTTACGCCAACCATAACGTCATATAACATAGCACTGACAGTAGTGGGTTGTATAGAAGAAATTTCAGGTGCTTACGTGTACCACTAATCAGCTCGGATGCTGCAGCTATTGACGAGAGAACCAACAGTGCAAAGTGCACGTGGTTTTAGTCATCATCGTCATACATTTATTTTACACTTACAACGCTATCACGTACCACTATCCTTGCGCTGAGCAGTACTATGGTATGTAGTAGAGTGTGGTGCTTTCATTTCATCCTTTTCTCTTTAGTCCGTAGTCCGTAGGTAACTTTATCAGATAATGTAGCTATCACAACATTTTTGTTCTTTTTCCTTCCTTCTCATACAAATGCTATGCTACTACGGAAAAACAAGCGTACACAACGCTTACTACGTATTTGCTCATCTTTAAAGCAGACAATTTTCAGAGCATAGTAAACGTGGATATGATTTCACGTTAAAACTTTGTTTTCCTCTTCGCCTCAAGTATTTAATGCGAATGCAGGAAAGATGATCATGATGATATGTAACTTGACTTGTGTATGTTTTGTTAATTTAAAGAGGCATTCATGATGAGTGCACATTATGGCATGCTATACAATTGTGATTGTGTTTCTGAGACTCAAATGAATGGAATATACACCACCTACCAATGGCCTACACTATATTCACATCATCCTTGTCGTTGCGACTATGCTACATAAACTCAAGTTCAAATGGATGGCTCTTATCAAAGAAAAACCATTATACGTATTCAATTTTATTATTATGACTCGTTATAGCGAGTTGCGTACGATATACGATGAAATATTGTATATCTGTTAAGTAAATACACACACGTTTTCATCGCATCGCAATCTGAAATGTCTGAGCCTAAATTTTTTATTGGCATATATGTATGATATTGTGCCAACACAACTGTATTATGTAGCATAAAGGAACAAAAGAACAGTTGCAAAATAATAAATTTCGTGATTAAAACACAAGAGAATGTGTATACTAGCCAGTTATCCTAAGAAACCTTGCTCAAGTTTCAAAAAAATTAAATGCCCAATATAGAAAAGTTTATCTTTAAACCAAGATGTTGGATTATGTCAATGTGAGCATTTTTTAAAAACCAGCCACGTCATGTCAGGGTCTTATGATGAAAGCGGTTATCATGATATCTTAGCAAATAGGCTTCATATCCTCTGTCAATACCAGGAATGGTAGTGTTTTCAGTAGTTCCACAATCGGATGTCGTAAAGGTGATGTTGATGACATGGCAGCGGTATGCACAGTAGTGGCTGCATCTAATAAGTAGCTTCTAAGTAAAGTTAGGAACGAAGATTGTGGATTATGTGTAAAAGGGTAAAACTGAATGTCATACAATATTTATTAAAACAAGCTTGTGTGTGTGTGTTGCGTGTCGATCATCATCACTTCAGTTTTATGAACATTTTAAAAATGCATTGGCATTGTGAGCCAAGTCAAAGGACTCATTTTCAGCGGAAAAAACTAATGTTTATGGAAAGAGTTTTTGACGATAATATCTCGTTTACATTAGCATGGATGAAAAATTCATGATGATAGCGTTCTTGCTCATCCTGATGCGATGATGCTGATGTGTACCTACCTTTTCTTCTTCTATAATTTAAACGTAGCTCAAGAATTCCCTTACAGAAAGTCATCAGTCATCGTCATCACGAAAAGAGTACGAATGTAATATAAATATATTTTGTGTTTGTGTCTTTAAACAAAGATATGATTTATCCTTACACGTGTACACAGAAAGAAGAGCAATTCAAAAATGTGTAGACAGTAGAAGATGGCACTACATGACATTTACTATTTGCTGTAGTGGCAGTCTACTAACTGTAGGATGTTGCAATAATGATAATTGATACTGAATAAAGACGCTATCTTGGTACATAGCACATGATGTGAACGACGTTTCATGTTCTGATAAAAAGTAAAGGAGCCTTGGGAATAGGTATGAAAAGAAAATTATAATAATAAGTTTTTGCTACTTGGCTTTCTTTCGTTGTTCATGAAATGAAGCTGAACTGGCAGTATGATCAGAATTAAATACAGGTTTAAGTATTGAATGTTTCGATGCATAAGAAGAAATATTTTTTTAAACACACAATGAAAACTTTTAAAATCCCACCGGTACCGGTTGTATATACTCGTAAGCTAACTGCTGTAATCATTAATATATGCTATCTGCTGAAATTCTTTCCGATTCCAGCTGGCATTTTCAGGTACTGTACGATTCACTTAATTAACAGTAGCAATATTATGGGATTTTTGAATTATTTTAAGCATCATTACTAGCAAGTGACGAACATTATCATACCTATATGCGTGCTCCTAAATATAAGCATTGATGCAAAAATATTAAGTTGATTTCTCTGTCATCACCATCATCAGAAAAGTCACCGGCTAATCCTTACAGTTATAAACCATTTGGTTATTGTAACCACCAACATGTTTATCTCATCATCATCATCCTATAAGGATGCAGTTTGAGCTGGCTCTCATTCTCATATGAGTAGAATCCTGTATATTGTAATATAATCTTGCATATTGGCTTTGATTTCTCATACATACTTACATCAGTGAACGATAATGAAGCGTGGATGCAAGTTATCATCAGAACAGGACAAGAGTGGGTGTACTACGAATGAGAATAAATAAATGCATGCATTGTTATGATGTAGATAATTCTAGTTTCTCGCATGCTACAAGAAGTGTTGATGATCTGACGCTATTAAATAGTATCATTTTGGCCATTGTTTATGGAATATTTAGTAAGTGAAATAAGTATCATTGCCCGATTGTAACATATTTTGAATTATGTATGAAAACAAAGTAAAGGCATAGCATTTTGTGTTGGCTGACAAATTACAAAGCAAATCAGTGTCACATGTGTAGGCATTGCAAATATTGTAGGTACTCTCATCATTAAAAATGGTTAATAGAAACATTATTTCTCCGATTAATACATTAGTGCCAGGCAATAAAGCAAACATTCACAAAATTTTACTGCTCATAATGTTATAACGATCACTTAATATATTCATTTACTCAGTGATGTGGAGATTTGATTTCAACGCTAAAGGAATTGCAGCTTTGCCAGCATTAACGTCTGATTCAATTTAGTGTATGACATGACATGATACTAGTGGGCTACGTGTGATCTAAATTATCAATTGTCAAAAAGTACACTTTGTCTCAACCACAATTACTTTGTGTGCAGTACAAATAAGAAAATAATAGTATTTATTATCGCATGCGTATGCAAACATATTATAGTTTCATGCGTACTGTTCACATGTGATCATTGATCATCAGATATCAGGTCTGATAAAAATTTTATACCTTTAACGATGTAGAATTAATACAAACGGCATTAATCATTTATTTGACAGCTTGCAATGCTATTTGTGTTACCATAATTCAAGTTTCCACATTCGAGAACAATCCAGCTACGGCAAAATGTAGTGATATCAGTAGTATTTTTTAAATATCCCATCCGATTCTTGCACCAAATAAAACACGCATGCGTGTTATATGGCTTTGCATCTTAAAAATGAATCCCAATTGAGAGTGATTGATGAAGAAATAAACAGGAAAGTGGTTTTGTTTGATAAAACGACTAACTGACAAGAAGACGAAAAAGTATTTCAACACAGCGTATTCATTGAACATTACCATAATTGTTGAAAACTACCATATACGCGTTTCCGGACATATGTCTTATGACATATACACATGCATAAAGGAAAATGCAACTGATGATACATTTAAATGGGCACGTTACATTTCTCTAAATTATTTTATCTACAAAAATGAAAAGAAATTCATCTGCATCCTCATCCTCTGCAGCTGAAATGTGATTATGTTGGAGATTGGAGATAAAAAAAATGTTCGATTTTGCAGACGCAGACGATCCAAATGAAAATACATTTGTACGACATGCTTTACAATATTAAAAAACTACATTCTCAAGTGAAGCAAAGCATCTTCTATCTATTTTGTTGACTTGGCTCTGTCGCCATCGTCTGCCATTTTAATAAAATTGCATTGCATCACTTTTCAAACCTCCACGTAGACATTTCATTAATATAATCCACATTTTGAAAATAAATACGAAGAAGAAAAGGTAAACGACCAAATAAAATACAAACTAGGAGGCATTTTGATCTCCATTCATGCGGCAAAAAATGACTCACGCTACAAACTTAAAAGAGTAACAAAGTGGGATAACCATTCACATGTACTGTGTACTCTATTAAGTAAGTGTACAACCTATTATGATTTGCATCTCTGAACTTTTGTATGTGTGAACTATGAAGTCAAGTCAAAGAAAAAAAATTGTGATACTTTTAATTTATTATAATGCAGATAGTGATATTATGATCTAGTTGTGAATTGAATTCATATTCCTATTTATAGGTTCCCGTTTAGAAAGGCTGTGATAGGTACGCATTAACTTTTTTATGTGTGTATGTTTTTTACTGTTTACCCAATCGTATGACCTGTAGTAAATTTTTTAAACGTCTGTCGCCTTAGTACATTTAGTTTTAAATCCAATAATTCTGATGCTATTGTTGCTTGTAGCATTGTGTTTTTATAAGGAAAAAACCACTGTCTATGCCAAAACTGTTCTTTGTAAATGTTATGATTTCGATCATCATCATTCCATATGCCATGTATTTGTGTTAAAAAGTTTTCCTGCAGGAGCGTAATGCATGCATGATGGAGATGTAACGAAGGTTTGCCACTATAGTAATCAGTTATTTTTATTTTTTGACTATAGAAGGAATTGTGCTTGTGCATGTGATACTGTGTGCTGATATACGGTGTGCGCCGGATCCACATTTCACATGACGTCAGGTTGTTATGTGTGCGTTGTGTCTGTGTGTGCATTATTGTTGTATACAAGATGTAAGGCGTATTTTTACAAGTCAAATTGCTTACAATAATAAAAACCACCCCTCGTAAACGAAACTGCGACGAAGCGAAACCAATTGATATTTCTAGAGGGTCAGAGGTTAAAAATACATGTTGTTGTGATCTCTGTAAAGAGTTATTACAAATTTTTATTACGTTGTCATGTTAAAATTTACAATCGCACCTGTCTCGAGACGTTTTATGTCCGAAATTAAAAATAGTTGAGGTAGCCATTGTTAGACACTAACATGCTTGTTTTTATTATGCTTTTAATTTGTTCCACGTCAATTGACGCGCACAGATATGATGAAGGAAAGTTGTAGCTTGGCTTTTTTAAGCATCGAAGCGTTAGTTTCTAGAGAAAAGTCGCACATAATTATTAAATATGAATATAACGCGATAAAGCAAAATTTTATCGAAAGTTGGTTGTAATTATTTGTCATTCCCGTGTAGTAGGAAATTGACCCCAGGCTTGAGTACTAACACATCTTCGCATAAAAACACAAGGAAATCGGTCAACAGAAATGGTCGTTGTGAGAGCGTGATATATGAATAGACACGCTAGAAGAAAATCATAAAGTACAACTTTACTTTTGCTCACAAAGCAGTGGTTGTCATCATCATCTTCGTCACGGTAATATTTTTCAAATTAGAAATCATTACCCTGTGATATTTCAGTGAATGATTGCTCAAAATACTTCATCACAAGCTTAGCTTACTTTCGAAGTTCCCAAATCTTCCTTTTTACCAATTACTTTTTGTTTATATGGTAAAAAATATTAAGTATAACGTATTAGTAATTAAGTGGGGCATACTCAAATCAAGTCAACTCCTCGCTTCATCTTATTCATTTACTTTGTTACTATTTTTTGCTGTGTGGGCTATGCCATTTCCTTGATGTCGATGATTCAGAGCAGTGTATATATTTGTTGTACTAATAAAATGAAAATAAGCATTACCAACGCAACTAAAAATAACATCCAACATCACGACGACCACGAGCATTGAACTGATTCACCTCCTCTGCAAGAAAACGTTCACATAAAGCCAGAAGCGGTTTAGTTCAGGTGTTGTCTTGTTTATTTCACCTTGTTAAAGATTTTTGTCTCTATACACCTTTTGTAAAATGTTGTTTTCGTGCAAAAATGTCTTACACAGTTACTCTATAACACGTATGGTAATAAATATACGACATTTAATTATTCTAATATACATATTACATATGACGGGTTGCTTTCCGTCTAAACATGAAAGAATCCCAGTCAACACAAACCGATTATAATTTAAGCATGAAACTTGTTTACTGGAATGAGATTCTCGAGCATTAGCCAAGGAACAACGAACAACTCTACTGAACTTGCCACATAACACATTACTACACCTTTCACTTAAAGAACCAAAGCGTTTCATTATTAGAACATTATTTAATAATTTAATTTGTACGATGTTGCAAACAGTTTGTTTATGCAAAAAAGCAATATAACTAGAAAGACATACAGAAACGTTAATATTTTAAAACCACCAGCACAGCGATTTTAATGCAATGTATTACCCAATGCAATTACATTCCTATTCACTCACTCATTTAGATAAGACGCCATAGTTATCAGAATTCTGAGTATACATTTATGTCAGTTCAATGACTGAAATGTGAGACTTCCAAATAGTTAAGCACAATTTGGCAATGTATTTTATAAATGCATAGCCATTAAACTAATACATATTAATGAAACATAACACTAAATGTTTCAGCTGCAAAATACATACGTGAGTAAAAAAAAATTGCAACTTGTCCCAGATTTGGCCATATTAAGCAATGCACTAAAATTTAAAAGGGTTTGAGATAAAATTCTTCCACATTCCATATGCGAGTTCATTGGCTGTAATTACCCATTTATGCTTCCAAAACAATGCTCAAATTACTTTATCATCTCATTCAAAGTATACAGCGGATCTATTATTATTATCGATACCGTATTATCTTTGTCGAGTTGAGATATGCTATGTTGTTTGGATGCTAACAAAACGAAAAAAGTATTGTCACTTTATGCCAAAAAATATACCGGAAGATATAAACAACGTCCTTATTTACGATTATGATGTAATAATTAGTATCTAGCATAGCGCATTGCCCGTTTCATTTGTGTTATCCCTATCAGGCTTGAGTACTGACATTCGTCTGATGCTTTTAGTATAACTACTAACTATACTTTTACTGCCCGGTCCCGGTACCCATATTATACTGCGCACACTTAGAATCATTTCACATTTTGTATCTTCATTCGTTTATATACAGACGAGTCGTTGTTCACTAGGGGAAACGGTTAGTTTGGGATATGTAGCTTGATCACTATCACTATCTTCCTTCCAGGGAGAATCAAATGGCTTTATAATAAACCACGCGGTGGTGGTTCGAAGTTGTTAGCTTTAAAGATATAATAATATAAGTTGAGTTTGTGCACTTTTGCACGTTTCTAACTGCTCCTTGATGTACCATAATAGCTATCATGCATTCTCTCAGTAGTAAATGCTGCTCGTTGTGAAACGGCTATAATAGAATAATATAGAAGTATGCAGCGGCAGTTGAGTGGAAAAATAGGCAAACGGTAATATGTAGTAGTGGTAAAGGTTGGTGATGGAGGATTTTAAAGCGAGGAAAGATTTCAGTTTTTGTAAAACGCTAGAATTTGTGATTCGGCAAACACTTGCGTGAATTTTATTTGCTATTTTTTAAATTACCATTTTATTAAAAGAACAAATTCATAGCGTTTTTATCAACCTTCTCAAATATGTCAAAGTGATATTTAAAATTTGTAGTCATCTCTCTTATTATAGGCATTCAAGACAATAAAAATCCAAGGCAAGCTTGGAACGAAGCCATTATCTAGTTAATTAGGGGTCGATATAAAAATTTAATTCTCTTAGTCTTTTCCAAAAATCTTCTGTACGCAATTTCTATGGAATACTTTAATATATGCCAGCAAAATTAGTCATCATAATACGTTACATCTTGTAATAAAAATGTTTATAAGTTTAAACCACAACTAGTTGGTAAAGTCGAGTATTAAGTCTCGATAAGCATATGCCATCAAATAGGCGTTTTACTGGTGATATAGCTCAAATTAATGATAAACTTGGCAAAACATACCCCAATGAATTTTTTTACATATACACAATGTACACATTTACTAAAAGTAAATTGATAGTAAACCGGCAAGCAACATGGTCTAAACTAAAACGAAATACAAACCTCACATGCGTACTACCACTGCACTACCCGTTCTTTACTGTATCATGATGTGCGAGGGAGCATAACTTACAGCTATTCCCTACTACATCTATAGGTACATTATTTTCTCTGAACAGGAAGACGTTCCCTATACACATAAGATATAACAAGGAGTACAAAGTTTGTGACAGTTTTCGTACCTCCGCCACGAGCAGGATATAAAACAGCTCTAACGAACAGGATAAATATAAAATACATTTTATACACATACTTTTTTGATCATCTGCGTTGAACCCAAAAGTGTACTATGTTCTGTAAATGGGTATGGGAAAAGTAACAACATATATTATCATGGCCGTCAGTTTCTTTTTTCAGATCGCATGGGAAAAGTTTCATTCGATCTCACTAATGCTACTTACAAAGAACAATAAAAAGCATTACATTTCGTCTGGGTTTGAAGAAAAATGACGTGGAAGATGTAATGATTCATAGAAAAGCATCATCATGTCTAGCGCAAACAAATACAATCTTTCCAGACAAATTGCTGTACATGAGCATTAGCCCTATAAAATTTAAAGGCTATATTTGCTTCCCAGAATTTACTCTGCTGATAATGAGCCCTTTAAAACTTGTTCAAAGACAATCATGAAAAACTTTCACGAAGTATAAGTGTCGTTTATATTGTGTGTCGAATCAACTCTATTCTAGGAATTTTCTCAGCCATAAATGTTTGAGCATACATTTCTGCAAAAATAATCTTAATGTTTTTATTTTATGTGCTTTCCAACTAAAACGATTGTTTTCCAGTGCCGAAATGTCTGATTGGACTTCCAGTTATTTCCATTTAAATTACAAAAGCCATCACACCACCCGCTTGCATCAAACCTTTTAACATAAAAACTCGGCGTTTTTTAAATATGAACCTACTTGGTTATTTTGTTCTGTTTCCTTTTCCGGAAACGTAACATGATAAAATATTTTTTACAGGCATGGATAAAAAGAGACCAAATTATCGCCGTACATTCCTCTACAATGCATTGAACTATGTACCTGGTGACGGGAGTGTGAGTGTGGAAATGTGTATTTTTGATTATACTTCAGATACGCTCGTATGTACTTCCGTTTGTTTGTAGTAATCTTGTCCGTGGATCTCTATTTCCTCATCATTGCATCCAGATAGTTTTATGTGTGTATTTTATGCATGTGTTGTTGTAAGTAACAATACCATAATAATACAAGGAACAAGATAGTTAATATGATAATATTGAGCTTACTGTGAACTACAATAGAATACCAATATTATTTGTATTGCATAAAATTCTTACTGCACACACGTACATATGCCGTGCCACGTCACGCATGCTTGACTTTTACATGAACTGCAATTAACTAATAATAATAAAAATATATATCACGTAGTGTGAATACAATATATAGTTGTATCACAGAAAGTTCAATCCCAATGTATTATTTGCTATTTCGAAACTAAAGAAAATACTGGCCCAAAATTTTTATCTCAATGTATACGAAAACGCGAAACGTGTGTATATGTATGTATTTCTTTTAACATTATTGGAAACTAGGTGCACATGGAGAAATAAATTGCACGTGGATGTCTGTCTGACTTTTCAACTGACATAGAAAACTACATGATATACAATACGGTTAAAGGTAAAAGCGGCGTTTCTTTGGATTTCCTGTCTGTATGGTGTAATAACTTATTTGCATTGAAGGGGAAAGAGAACGCGGGAAATCTATTATTCTGATTATAAATTGCTAAATTTTGGAACGGGATTTTCAATTTGACTGGCTTCCTGTCACTCATGTAAATTAAGAAGATTTTTATCTTGGCTTTATCCCATTTGAGGTTGGTCGTTAGGATTAAGAACCCACCTACCTACCCGAATCGAGTATAATAAAATGCCCTTCTATCTTGTATAGGAACAAGTTGCTCCGAAAACATTTATAATAACGCTGTCAATAACGTTCAGCTAATTGATATACAACCCTTTCATACATCTTACCAATATATATTTTACAGGAGATGGTTTGAAAACGTGAGAAATTAAACATAATTAATATTTCGCTATCGATATTCAATATTCATAATATTATCCTCTTTTTTGTTTTTGTTGTCATTTTGACATGGAGATTACAAGGTTTCGTAGGTATGGTTGGTTATACAGAATATTTGTTGTGTCGCCAAACTATAAACAATATCAAATATAGTTTCGTTTATCATATCAACTTGCGACATACAAGATACAAGCCAGTTATTATTTGAAAAAAATGTACATTTTGTATCAGATACCGACCTTCTTCATAATGGATAAATAAAAGGTTTGATAGTGATGAGCATTTTGTATGCACAAGCATGCAAAGTTATGATAATCTCGGCTTATCTTGTGTCAAAATAATTGTACCATGCCTGTCATGAAAGTGGCTTTGGAATCTGAGTGAATATGTGTTTAGTTATGTATCAAAATAATTCCACATGGGTTTACTCTCACAGGCCGAGAAAGTGTTTTCTAACAAATTTTGCGAAAAAAAATTGTGGACATGAAATTTAGAATAAAATCTCATTCGCAGTCAGCTTAATGTTTGCAAAAAAATTATTAAGATGACACTCAAAGAATTATGTATAAAATGGTTGTATGGCAGCAATAAACGGCGACAAACGCCACTTTTTGTACAGCCATTCTTCGAGATGGTGGCGTCGTTTTTTAGCATTATGACGATACAGCAGAGAGTGAACGCATGCATTTTGGTTTTTGTTGCCTTGCGGCTGCGACCACCATGTATACGCCACTTTGTATATGCAATGGCGACGGCATACTGCAATGCTAGAACTGTTGCGTTTTGCGTTTCTTGCGTACCATGCAGCTGCTAGTATAGTCAAGCCAGCGTATTAAGCGTTGCTGTTGCTAGTAGCGTTTTTTTGCTTGGGTCGCTTGCTAGAAGGATAACGAAGCAGTAGTTGAAGGAAAAGTGGATAGTAGACAAGCCAACAGTGCAAAGGAATGGAGAGAGAGATTTTGCCGTGGGAGTAGCACATGGTGTAAGCATGGCGCCCTTCAAATACAAGCAACAAAGTCATAATACAATCTCCGAGCAACGTCCTCTCTCTTTCCTGACATGACGCTCTCGTATAAAAACGCCATTGTTATATAAAAAATGAATCACTATCTCACATACATTGTTTCTATATATGCTTGCTTTAGGAGTTATGTGTAACATAACTTATTACCTTGATAGCATTGCCCTCTCTCAAGCACAGATCGCTACACTGCGTTTTCTGCTCATTGTTGTGTAATAGCCAGTTCTGTAATTTTCAACAATGTATGCTTCGCTTTATTCCGATTCTACCACGCATATGGCTTAATAGATGATCACTGATCACACACATTCTCCAATAAACAATGACAATCTTTTCGGATTACTAGTGTTATTATCATGCGATCATACCATGCCATACTATGGGTCATATTACCTTATGTACTATATGCAAGAATGTATATTCGAAATCCGTAGAATCATCGTCTTTTGATGATTATACTGGCATAATGATCATCAGCATCTCATCACTATCATACTGAAATGTTGTACGCAATAATGAATTCATTTCAAATAGGTGTTTTGTGGTGGGAAGTATAGGAGAGAATAAAAGAGTTACGCCGCGACGACAACAAAGTATTTGGTCGTTTATATATTTGCATTCTCTTCCATTGTTGTCCGTACATTGATGGCGTAAACAAAATATGCGCGTCAACGAGGGAACGAAATAGAGAAAAGGGAACGAGAGCAACAATGAAGACAGGTTTTTTTCTTCTCGTGATCGGGACTAGTATGCGACTGGCATCACCATCATCTTGATTCTCTTCCATATAAAATTTCAGCAATACCACCGCCGCTATAACCATCAGTTCCACCACACAAACGATGGGAAATTGTCGGAGTCGGAACACCTCGGCCTCACAACTATGGGACATGGAGGAGATGTACATGTGCTGCTGTTACTATGCATAAACATGATTATTCTCCTGGTTATATCATAATAGAAAAGTGATGATGAAATGGCTTGTGTACTTGAGAAACTAATAGTGCGGCGGCAGTGGGAACTATAGACTATTTAATTCAAAAAGTGAATGTCTGATATGATTGCAGGGAATAAGAGACATTCCCTGGCATCCTGTTTGTAGAATTATCATCATCATTAGTGGATTCTCCGTAATAATAACAGAAATGTCTCTATTGCGCGTATTGAAATGCAAATTCACATGCAACTCAATCGTGTTTCTGTATACGGAACATAGTATAAATAAAATGTCTGATTTTTGGTTTATCATTCAAACGTGTATACAGAGAAAGAATGGTCCTAATTTAATATGTAAAGAGCCAAGTCAGGAGAGCTGTAATTAATTGCATTATTGTGGTGTGGTGCGACAGCGGAATCAAGGTATTCATCAAAGCTTCCCCGAGATGTCATGTGTGTGTGTTCTAATGTATAGTCTATAAAAATAAACAATTTACTTGAATGCTACCAAGTATGTATATATCCACGTGGACACCGGGTACTAGGAGGTTTGTCGAGTGTAGAGCAGAGCAGCCATCCAAAAAGTGAAGCAGTTTAGAGCTAAAAGCATTGCATAGTATAAGCACATGTTATGCTTTTGCGTTTATAGAAAGTTGGTTTTTGGTTAAAATGCGGTATACATGTAACTATAGAGTGATGTAAACTTTTCCACTAGTCAATTCAAGTGTAGCTGGTGCCCTTTTTGGTTATTACGTTGAATATGTTGTGTGTACTGAAGGGGAAAAGATTTCATTTTTCCATGTAGCTGTAGGCCCGGCTCTCTTTTCTAGCTCCGGTAACGCTCGTACTCGTGGTTCCCCATTTTATCGACCTTTCTCCAAGAAGAGAATAGCAGACGTTTTACAGTAAGTAGCAGCAGCAGAGTAGGCCATGCAAGTGGCCAAAACATACTTTCCAATGCATGCATGGATTGTTTGACGTGACACGTATTCGGGAGAAACAGTGTTGCTCTCTTCAATTTTTTCGTGGTAAAATAAGAGAAAAGTCCTTCGTCTTTTTATATGGGATACACGCTTCAATATTATGATTTTATGCCAAACTGTACTTATTTCTTGGGAAGCAAAGTTACGACGAATTGAGTCAGTAGCCAGCGAATTTTCTCTCTTTTGTCCTCATTGCAATATATTTCAGATTGAACAGCAGAGCTAGAGTAGTAATATAGCAGGAAAGACATGTCTAAAGCTCAATATACGTGTTTCATTAGTCCACAAGTGCAACTTGTACTATCTTTTATTGTGTAGCTTCTGTTCCCAATTTGAAAAATACATGACGTGTGTGTCTTGTTTTCCAGCACATACAAATAATGATAATATTGCATTTGAGAAAAGAGGACATCCTCATCAGCTTTCAAAATCCTCCATGTGGCATCATCAAGTCATCATACTCCATATTATGCTTATTGCGTATTTTCCATTAATCTGATTGAATTTATGGTAGGAAAATGCAAGTTGCAATGCGTCTTGGTATCATTTATAAGTTTTCTGGCACAAATAAAATAAATATCAAATAATCCTTACTTTTGGAGATCACAAGAAAACTTCATTTATTCGTGGATAAACATTAATGAAAAAATGATTGGATTTACAGTCCAACTTTCCTTAATAAGGTTTTTAAGCAATCATGAGTTGTAGTATGTCAAAGTAACTATAACATAAGATCACCCTACTACATATTAAAAATAATTGCTATGACATGTCACATATACTTTCGTTACTACTTACGAAAGTACATATTAAAGCTGTCTATATATTACTGCGTTGATTTTTTGTTATGTTATAATCAACCGGAGAAAGTTAGTAGTTACAAGTTAATTAAATCCATAGAAAATCTTTTATTATAGCCTAACTTTATGTTCGTTTTTCAAAGTGTCAATGTAAATTTAGACACAAAATGCTTCAAGCAATATCCAGATTTGTAGAACTAATCTTTAGCCTGTGAAATTTTACAATGCTGTTTTCATTCTACCACAGTAATAAAAAAAATTATTATCCTATATGATAATTTCTTAAGCAGTTTTTAGTAGGCCTGCTTTGGGTTTCTGTAGGGATTTCTTAAAAAATGTCACTGTTGTCATTATTTTTATGAAAACTTGCTTTTGTATACATTAGCTTGAGTTGGATTTATGGATGAAAGGTGGATTTTATTAGGGTACACTCAAGTAGATATGGAAAGCGACGGGTGTTCTGCTAAACCTAAAGGGTCGTTCTAAGCTTTCCGTGTTTTTTCAAGCAATCTACATACGTGTGTATGAACATGCATACATATTAGACTTGCTTGTTAGTTAACATTATGCCCTTTTAGTACTCTTCCTCTTTGTATTGCGGTTCATGGGTGTCCAACTAGAAATAAAATGTTGTTATGCAGCTATAATAAGTAGAAGCCATTTCGTAGTAATAAAAGCACTAATAAAAATCAGGATTAACTCACAGCGGTGGTGGCAATGGTAAGCCAGACCAAGATTTACAATCTTTTCATTTACAAGGAAGTCCAATTACAGTGCAAAACAACGGACACTAAACTGTCAGTGTTACATGTACATGTGTGTCTCCTTCCAATTAGTTTTCCTTTATTATATTATATCATTATACATATAATCAACTCTGAATAAGTAAGAGTAAAATTTTTCATTGATTGAATCATTATGCTCAAGCATTTTCCTTAGAGTAGTGTAGAGTGAAAGGTTTAAATAAGAATTACATTTTCTTTTGACAAGCTAACGACTTCTCTAGAACTTTTCAATAGAGTCCACGTGTGGCTTTACCCATGTTGGCTCTTTATGACCGCAAAAATAAATAGGACAACGTATCCTCTCGTTTGGAAATATACTAATGAAAATGAATGTACCTTTGTTCTAAACCATAATTTCCAACTTCTTTTACAATTAGTTCTCTCCAACCTGATTTAGAAGTTTCACATGAATTCTCCAGTCTATATTTTTATAATATAAACTTAAATTGCACAAAGAATGTAAAATAGTAAAAAATATAAAAGCTCCACGTTGTTGTTTAAGAATTAGCAAGCTTTGAGTATTATGTTTAGGGAAAGCTGTGATAGCTTGATTGTAGAGTGTGTGGTTGTTTAGTCATGTACCATGTCAATGATAGTCCGTCATGGTAATAGTTCCTCAAGCTTCTGGCCAGTACACAGTGCAGTGCTCTGTCGGAGATATAATATTCTGTAGATAAAAATTACATTGTACTATAAAATTAAAACAAACTGGTTCTAAAAGCGTTTAATGTCCGTTTTCATCGTGCTTTGATACCATGTCAGACTATGTGTAATGCTAAAGTAATATCAATATCCATGTAATTTAATGCTGACGTTGGGATGTGAGAAAAACTATGTGTACTCTCTCTGTAGTCCGTAACTTTTAGTCCGTGTATTATAATTTAGCAAATTGAACTGGTGGTGTCTGTGGTTCATGTTTGGTGTCTACGTGTGTAAATTCTGACTTATGACATTAGTGCAAACGTACTGTAACTATAGCGATTAACAGTTTGATGACTCCAGCAGCTTTTAGAACTGTAACTGGTTATTTGACTTACACGAATGACGATGATGAGATTTGTTGTTTTAGCTTGTTTTTCTGCTAACCCGTTCTGTAGTATGCATAGTCAGCTAATATTAGAGGAGGATAAATGATGAATCGGTTGTTAAAAGACAACGGATGCGGGTCCAGATGTCAGTTGTTTGCACTGTTTCTTTCTTGTGCCACATCATCAAACATCACTTGTGCTGTGGCAGCTGGACATGCTTCCCAATCCCAATAAACTACAATAAATGTGATCTGATCAACTCAAGAATCCATTTTTGGGGATTTTCACTTATATGACATAGCTGATTCCACATTTTTTCAATTTTTAACTTAAAGCTCAGCATGTATCCATTGGGATTTTACCTTATGACATGTACATTTTTATTTGCATTTTTTTGGTGTGCATCAGGTTATCAGGTACCAAAACAAAATGGCCAATCAACATCCAGAGATTATTACTAGGAAAGAGTAACCTTGTAATACATAAGAATTTTGCTCTAAAAGTGTTTGTTGCTAAACTTTCAACATCCAAATTGAAATAAGATATGACTGACATGAGACATTTCCATATCCATCAATAGTATCAGGCTTAAGATCTCTTGCATAGGTAATATTCTTTATTGCTTAAATACATATAGTATTTATTAGTGTCAGGTATGAAAGACGGATAAACAGAAAAGTGTCTGCAGTATTTCAAAATACTTAAAATAATTGTGCCACACTAAGGGTTCATGATACTGTTGGAAAACAATTTTCATAAAGAGAGGTAACGTTTTGTGCCCTCACTCAGCATACAAATATGTTACTTATAATTTATTTGTATTGTTATCTGTCAAAATATTTATGAAGCGCACATATTTATGCATGTATCAAGAATTATAAGAAGATGAGAAAATTAACTATTTAAAAAACTAAATTTATCCAGCATCGCCTCCCTATTAACTACACTTTTGTGAGCAAATGTATCATATTAAACACAGCTCGTACAAAAACTTTGCTTTTTAAAGCGTTCATGTTCATACATTGTTGAGGAGAGAGACATGACAGTAGAAATTTAAAGAAAACTAAGAAAAGTTTATAAGCAGATTATCTTTCCATAGTAGTCAACAAAGTTCTGCCCTCATCCTGTCATGTGCCTCTTTTTTATCCAACAGTTATAGCAAGTACATACAAACAAACTACTTATGATACTGGCTATAAATCTTTTTTCTCTGAAGATGTTTCTTCATCATATACTTTGTATAAAATTTATGTACCACGCCGTATTCAGATGGACTATTTACTATAAAAACCATGTGTGTGAAGCAGGCTTACTTGCTATTTATCAAGATTATCATCAGCAACACCATGGTTATGGGTATGGATGAAGGCGTACAGAAGCAGGAGCAGCACGGCGAGCACAAGTTTACCAAACTTTGTTCACTTGAGTTAATGACCTTTGCAAATTCTTCCATTGCCGTTCAACTCCATCGTATTCGCCTTGCTTGCTTGCCTTTCGCGAAAAAAATTTGATTCAGCCTCACTCACTCTCGCCCACAAAGTTGGTCTTTTTGTAAATTTGATAGTGATGATGTGATCGTCGTGGTCGTATTCTATCCTTTTCCTCTTGTTGGTCGGTTAATGTACCTAATGCGAAATGTGTAATTTTATGGCTTAAACACCAATATTTTCAATATACTTACATATGAAACTCGACAACGGAATACTTGATGCTAGTTCAACCTAAAGCATGGAACAGTGTAAAGTTTTTACAATCTTGATGGGTTGATGAATCGATGAGGATTTTTAAATAAACACGCCCGTTGTGAAAATTAACACTTTACTGCGTACAGGTTACATCTAGTACAGCTTGTTATGAAACAAACCTTTTAAGACAGGTCTCTAGTAAATAGATATAAATAATTATATATTACCCGAAGCAATGAAAGGGATCCCATAATGGATGTGACATAGAAACATTACTGTTTTGCAGCATAGAACCAGTTGGGAGTTTAGTTGTCGTGCAAAAGAGAAATGTGTTAAATGCACGCTATCGCGAATGTTTCAGGCAGAAAAGTGCGATATTATGATTTTAAAGTTTATTACCTTACAATACACGAGTACGTAAACATATCAACATAAAATGCTTCAAGTTAACTTGTCCTAAAGTAATCTTTAAGTCAGGGTACCAGGAAAGCTTACCTTTTAAACTTGGGTAAACCACAAAAATGTACTTTTCTCAAGAGCTGAATCTGGAAAAGTTCATATAAGCCAACTTACGCAAAGCCTATCAACTAAAATGTTTATTACCTTTTAATACATATTTTAAACACACGCAAGAATTTAATGATCATGTATACAAAATATGTACATAATCGTGATATCATAGAATTTTATTTATACATCTTTATAATAATCTTCTACTTATTGTCCACATCATGCGACTTTAGCCCAGGTAAGGCATATTTTGTTGCAAAAAAAGTAGTAAGTAGGGCTATTATTTTAAAGTACTAGCATTCTATATTGGATGAATCAGTAAGCTTTATATAGTAGATATAAAGACAAGCATGCTATTTAACCAGTGTGTATTTTCATAAGAGCAGCAAAAAAAACTACGACGCGATGCAATGCAATCCAAGAAAAACCCATTACAACTCCCCGAAGAAAGTTCGTTGAATCTTGGTGTATATTTTGCTGACTTTTTACTTTCTAGCTGAAGTGAAGCAGTCAAGTTGAAGTTGAAAATACCAAAGTTGTTTGCTAGATGGAACTCGTGCGTGTGATGAAGAGAGTTAAAGTTTTTCTCTTGCAACAAAGTAAAACGTCCAGATATCCCTCTGTTTGCTGTCGGTTCTGGTTGGTTGTTCATGACATGCATGTGTGTTATAAGTTGTAAGCTTTGTTATGAGAAGATGGACACAATCTACAATACAAAATGATGTTGGCAGAATTGAACTGACCAAATATATTTGAAATCCTTCTTGAAAATATACAAATTTAGTTGCAAATCACTTCATATGTTCATTCATGATTGGTTATCTTTCGATCTGTTAGCAAGCGGATCAATTAATTACTCGCTACAGATAGTTGAATCACTGGAAAGTCTAAAAGTCAACCTGGTCATCCATATACTGGTTTTTAACAATATTGGATGGATAGTTTTTCATGGATACATGCCACATAGTTTGTGTATATTTTTCAAGTTGTCAACAACATTAAAGATAAACACTACTTGGCCTATTCTGAATAGTCATATGAGTGATCTTGAAAATTGGCATTGCAACCGCATGTACGTCTGTATATGGCTTAGCGAAGCAATCTTGCTTATTATAGGCTTTGCATACATAAATTTATCTGTAGGAACAGTGAACTTTGTAGAATTTTTTGGGGTTCAAGGGCAGTTTAAAAAAACAAGGTGACAAGAAAACGCAATTTGCTTCACACATATAGCAACATGTATAATGGATAAATTGCTTTGGCAGTCTGTAATCAACTACCTCAATGTTACTTCTCATAATCCTTTTTACATTTTGATAGTAGTCTGTATGTGAAACATTTTTTGTAAGTATGTTACTTTATCTTCATTCAACTAAACACCTCAAATTATGTGAAACAACACAGATTTGTAACCCTTTTCCAATAATTTTCTATTGAAATTAAATTAAAACAGCTACATTATTATATGCTCAAGTATAACAATCTAAAGTATATTTTTACACAGGTTAAAGACTGGATATTTTTTGCTTTTAATTATATCATTGATTGAAATAAAGATGCACGTGAAATATAATCTGGCGTGATTTACAATTATATTTAAATCAATACACTATTTTGCTTTTGCAATACTCACGTGTAGCGTCATTACATTACCTAAAGGTTTATGGAGCAGATGTGGTATCATTACGAAACCGTTTTTGTGTACATACATCAATTTATTAGCACTATATATTCACCACTTTCATCTAACTGAACTAAGATGTATATTAAAAACTATTTGTAATGAATGAGATGGCTAATTTTGGGTCAAGATAGCTTATTCAAGATATCTCTAAAATTTCTAGATTTAAAAAAAAGTTGCCAAAGTTTCATGAATATCTCTTTTTATTCCCATAGTTACTAAACGTACACATTTTTGAAATATGGTGACGTTGGCACCACGT
>JAQFXM010001657.1:0-30144 GCA_034693345.1 Entomobrya multifasciata | reverse complement strand
GGGACGCCGGATACACATGCCGTGCGTTCATCATCATCAGGCGAATTTTTCACAGCTCACGACGACAACACCATCAAAAGTTCATCAGACGAACCATCACGTCCAAAATCATGGGATTCATCTATTTTAGGTCAAGTATCAAACAATTTCCCTGCATCACACTCGGGAGCGTCTGAATACCAAACAGCCTTAGGAGCTGCATCTGCCGTTTCCTCTTCTGAAAGCTATTTAGGTAGTCTCTCCAGTGATGCATCAGCGTCAGGGACTCTAGTTGCGTCACAAATCGACCTTGGAGCTGATTTACTTGGTGATGATGAGGAGGAGGAAGAAGATGCAATGCATGCTCAAGTGAGAGCTCAGGTGTCAGTGGAAGGAAGCACTGAGCAACAAGGCAGCGTTGCTACAAGATCAATATACTGCGAAGTAGGGAGCAGTCAAGGAATCCCTCCCCCGGGGACTGGCTTACCAGTAACGTTAACCTCGTCTACCTCCGGAACTACTGTATGTACACAAGTGGAAACAACATATGAAGCCAGTGTGAAAGGAGACCCAGAACTTGCCGATGATCAAGATGGAAATCTTATGATGTTTGAATCTTCCATGAGGGAAACCGTAGAACCTCCTCCACGTCCAGTGAGAACACATCGTCGTTCGGAAAGTCAGTCTTGGAGCTGCGAGTCCCCTTTAAGGTATGGCATTGAGGAAAAAATTGAAGAGGAACAACTGAAAGACATTGTATTCCCATCTGAAGAAGAAGAAATTGAGGATTTATTTGAAGTTTCTGATGATATGGATGATCCAATACAAAGACCAATTACTCCAGAGCCACAATTTTCTCCTGATGACCAGCCAAGAAGGATTTATTATCCTGAGTCTTCCTTTGAGCAGTCCGTGGATAGCTTGTTAGATGATGATGAAGTAGATAAAGGTGGAGAGTTTTCAATGGAATTTGAAAGGGTTATTGCACCCCAGCACAGATTGGAAGATATTGAAGAAGAGAGTTCGGTGAAAAACTCACCAAAATCAGTTATGAGCTTAGAAATGAGCTCTTCCCTTCCAGAATTGGAAGACCGCAATGGAAGTGGTAATGGAAATGGGAACGGTGAAAAATCTGGTAGACCCGGTTCCCGAGAGTCATCATCATCCCTAAAGGAATTCGAACGACTTGAATGTGCTGTCTTTGATGAAGACGTTGTTAGAAAGGATGATCCAACTTTGTCCGAAATTGAAGAAGGTCATGAGTCTCAAGTTTCAGAAATGTCAGAAGCGACAGAAATTATTGGAGAACAGGATTCAGGTGAACTTGACGATGACAAATTGAAAAATTTATCATCCCAGCCTTATGAAACTGCCGAGGATGCTTCTCAAATGACTGACATACAAGATTTGGCATTGGATATTGATCCCATGATGACATTCTTCTCTACCACTGTAATGGAACTCCAAACACCCGATACCACTGAAACCAGCCAAATTGAAGATTTCCAGCTAAGGAGTGAAGTGGTAACCACTACTGATGCAGACTCAAGTTTGGAATATAAAGCAGTCGGCAAAACGGCTGCTGATGCGAAAATGACATCAAGTGGAGACTCTCTAGACGATCATACAGGAAAAAACCTCATGGAAGTTAGCAGAGATTCATTGGACTTTGAAAATGAAAGAAGAGAGTCAACAGATATTCCAGAAATGATATGTTCAACGGATTCCTTGACTGGAGGTAGTGCACGACGCACAACTCAAGATCCTCCTGAGGAGCAACTTCTTGACCTCGAACTCGACACAAAACCAACTTTGAAAGAAACTGGAATGTCTGACTCCCTTGAATTACAGCAAGGACAAGGCTTTCCTTCCACAATGACCGAATCTGCAGATTCTTTGAATGAAGGTAGATCCGGGGATGAAAGGCTTTCCTCAGCAGGAGCTGTGGGAGGTGTAATGGTAACCTCTTCAGATTCATTGGAAGGACAAACTATCGATCCCTCAGCATCTTCAACAACAAGTACAGGTGGGGATGCTGCAATGTGGTCAAGTATCGGCGGGGGATCTGCTTCAACCCTTGTCTCAAGCCAGGAAGACTTGACACTTGAAAACCAATAAACTGTGTACTCAACTGGGATGATGGAAGGTGTTCTTAAAACCCGTTCTCATTTGATCAGGGACAAAATTTTATGAGACGAGCTGTATTAATATCTTTCATTAAACTTTCACTTACCTTTCTTTCATATCCTGCCTTTCACCGTTCAATTTTATTTGACATGATAGGTTTGTACAAAAATACAGCTCAACTCACAAGATTTTCGAACTGAAGTGTTTCATATGGTACATTATGTTATCCTCGCTTCCTTTTAAGTTACATGGAACTTGATTTTCAACAAATTGCATATAATTTTATATATTGTTTCAAAAACGGATGGTACGATTTCATTCAGACTCTTTAGTATTCTTATCACCACATACTGAACAACATATAGCTAATTATTTTTATGCTGCGCTAATATTTTGAGCAGCATTAAATGCATTTTTATTCAACATATCATTTAGTAAAGTATAATGAACCACACTTGAGATTTTTACCAGAATAGTAAAGCATCCTGTAGGTTTATTTTAGTGATCATCTAGTCATTAAATTATGAATGGCCCACAATGAACATCCAGTCCCAGAACACAATTACTGTGTAAACTATCAAAAACTAATCAGTGTGTATGTTTTGCGTATCAATGAAAGCATTCACAACGATATTGATATATTTTGTATGAATTAATTGCATATTATGATGATGATGACTTTGTGTGCCAGTTCCTCCAGGTATATCCCATTAAACTAGCATTTTAGCGAATTAATTACCAATAATAGATAACACTTGTAAATACAGCTCGTAATGAAATCATTATAATTGTTTGATATTAGTAACCAATTTAGTATACACGCAACACATACTAGATATAATAATTTTGAAATTTTTGTGAACGTTTTCATCGTTTTGTTTAATAGTGTTTTATGTATTTTTACTTTTGTTTTTTATTTATTTTTTTGGAAGCTTCTTATTTATCTTCGCTGTGGCAATATAAATCAACAATGTTTTAACATTTTTGTGCTTTTTGTAAATAATTTTCCAGGAGCAACCTCACCTGGCGACTCGTCATCTCATCAAATGACAGCAGCACCGGTGGATCGATCTGCATCTCCTGAAATACCTTCATCATCCAGCAAGGATTAAAAAATACGTTCATTCAGAATTCACAAAAAAATGGAAACATAATAATTACAAAGTATACCCTGTATATGGAAATTACGGATCTTAAAATCTAATCATCTTTGACGATCAACCACACCGAAATATGACAACCCTTTTTGAAAAAATCTCTTCTTTGACAATGAAAACTAGACGAAAGATGGACAAAGTCTTTTTAACAAATCCTTACACATAAGGTTTAAAATATCTTGCGACCACTTCACAATCCTTTTTGATGTAATTTTCGTCTTCAAAAAATTGTATGAAATATATACACATGTATGACAAAAGTATACTAATGACATTTCACGAGAAAACAACCTATTATGTATAATCAATGCATTAAGTTACAAAAGAACATTTGTTGGATTTAAAAAAAGATTTTTGGAATCGGCAAAACTTAAGACATAAACGTAATCCATAATATGCATGCAAATGGACAAAAGCTCCATCAACAATGTTAAGCCCGTGAAAAAGTATTTCTGTGTAAAAAAATTACAACTTGATTAACCGTACTTTGGGTTCATGTGTGTTTTACAATGTTTGTTAGAACATCGCTGATATGGTATATTTTGTCATGTGTGTTTATGGGCTCGATGTCTTTCTCTCTCTTTCTGCTAATGGTACATTTAATATGTAAAAAGGGCACTTTCTCTAATTTAGGAAAATATTCAATTCATGCTGTTCCGTTTTTTTTTTGTTTTTCCGTTTTACATAAAAAGACGCATTAAAAAACTTTTGAATGATTTTACTTATTAATTTTTATTCATGCATACTTGATTTATTTTATTTACATTACTTATGTACTTTCACGTAGACGTTTTAATTGTGACTACATATAAATGTCATACCTCACACCTGTATTAAGTAATATCTAAAAAATTATATAAGTAGACATTATTATGTGTAAAACTATTCGATGATGATTAAAATAAGAACGTGCCAGTAAAAGCCGTAAATATGCTGCACTGTAAATTTGCAATGGTTGCTAAAAAATGAGTCTTCTTATAAAAGCATGCTTCTCTCTGCGAAGTATTCAAAAATGAAGCGAGCGTACCTAGAATTTCTGTATTGTCTTCACAAATGATTATGAAAAAAATTATATTCTAATTACTAAATTATTTATTACTAACTTAAAATTCTATTATGATTAAATATAAAAATATACAATGAATTGTACGACAAAAAATCAGGATTAGAAAAAACCATAAAATATTGTCTTTTTACTTATAAATTGTAAGATGTAAAGTTCACGTCGAGGTTGTCATTTACATTTGTAATAAGAATATAATGATAAAATATGACCATAAAATTGTAATTTAAGAAAGTCATCAAAACATTAATAATTAATAGTGTTAAGTTAATTTCACTTTTTTAGTGTGTCCAATAATTCAGTTGCTCGATTTTTTCCTGTCCTTTTTGCAGACATCCTGTAAAAAATGGATCAATTTTTAGAAATATATAAAGGGATCCAACCAGAAGCTTGTTATGCTGTATGGGTAATTACAATATTGTGAAATACATAAAACATTGTAAACTGTTATATAATCGAGTAATTTATTATAAAACAGAATAATATTTAATCTCTGTAATCTACCCTATTGCACAGTAATTAAAAAGATTAAAGTGTTTCATTAGAGAGAACAAAAAACAACTTTATATTCCATTTTGGAATCCGGACTTGCTATGTTTGAATCATCTAACTTTCACTTTACGCAAAAAGAGATCGTCACTTTTACAGTATCTCAGTTGATGACATAAAAAATGGTTTTCCAGTTCACCTACAAACATAAAATATCTTTACTAAATTGAAATATGATAATCAATGATATGATTGATACATACAATATAGATGACCAGCGTCTTCGTTATCAATGCGCTGCATTGTTTAAAACAATGAATATAAATATATGCATACCTAAATATTATATGCTGGTTTATAAAATAAAATTGTATAAAGCTGTACTCTCGCTGCATAGTAATTTTTCTCTCCCCAAAGCTAGTGA
The DNA here is from genome assembly GCA_034693345.1 of Entomobrya multifasciata. Classification (NCBI taxonomy): domain Eukaryota; kingdom Metazoa; phylum Arthropoda; class Collembola; order Entomobryomorpha; family Entomobryidae; genus Entomobrya; species Entomobrya multifasciata. The sequence continues at coordinate 24,905 of JAQFXM010001657.1, read as the reverse complement.
AATGCATAAAAAACAGCAAAAAGAATGAGTCATGATGAACTTATTCTCAAACACAAAAATACCCTTCCCAAAAAAATAATAAAATCGCTGCATTGTAAAGTTTGAAGAAAAATGTGTGAATCTCGACACAGTCCGATGGAATGCCTATTGTAAACATTTTGCGTGAAAATAAAGTGCGCAATTTAAAATGCTAACTAGATTTAACGTGATGAAAATTTATATACTTTGCCACACCGGTAGAAAACTTGCTAATTGTAAGAAGGAAGTAATTCAATTAAGTACATTATTTACCATTGTAAGATGTAGATCGAAGTAAAATTAGTTTAACTGATGATGAGCATTATCCTGCTACACAACTGTAACCGTATAATATGTTGAGAAAAGTTTATAGCATTATACAATATTAAGCTGCGATTGTGTACATTATTAAATTTAAGAAAAAATATGGATGGAAAAACTTTTGACTGTCTTGTATTTCGACATGCGGTAACTAAAAATAAATGATTATTGAAGCTATTAAAATATTGTTTTACTGTTAAAACAAGTTTGGTCATTACCATTGTTATTTATTTGCCATTTTCACTTTTCAGGGATCATTGACAAAGATTTTTATTTGCACACTTGTACATGATTTACATCAAAATTCCAATTTTGTGGTGAAGGTGTCATTGATTTTTTTAGATGTTGCAATACTTTGCCAAACATCAGCGTCAGTAATCGGTCTCCGTTGCAGTTAGTATTTTCACTCAATGAGAGATAACTAAACTATTCATTGAATGCATGATGGAAACATAGATTAGATTCGCATTAGATGAACTGGCTAAGATTCATTAATATGTTGTACTATGTCCGGGTAATGCAGATAATTTCAACCAGACTTTTCAAATACTTCCGAACTACTAAGTTATCGAGAACTGAAAAATTGCGGACCAATTTTTACTTTTTTAAATCGTATTCATCATAACAGCATAATTTATTTTTTAGGCCAGCATCATTTATTGTTAAATGCTTTAAGCAAGTTAAAAATCACAATTTACATATATTCTTCACATCAATACAAATTTTGAATTTCAGAGAAAAGGTGAAAGTCGATGTTGGTAATCGTTCTTTAACATTCATGCAAGGAATTTGTAAATATGGAAACGTTGGCTTGGCAGTTGGTCATAAAAAACTTTCTATGGCAAGCGGTCACTACCACAACAGACCTACATAAGTACATACACATACATATTATTACACACATCTTGTATCGACTTCACAATCAACAATCATTGGTGACTAAAAACAATTTTTGGCTTTTCCTTGTGGCGTATTCTTTTAGACACAGACACAGGAATCAGAATTTATAAACTTAAAAATTTGTTCTTCGCAGAAGAGCTCACAAAAACTCTTTGTAATAATCTCTCAAACATTGTTACCAAGAAAATTTTCAAATTCTTTACGCGCCACTACATAATTTCATTAAACTATGAATACTTTATAGGCTTGAAATTATCATTTATTTATTTTTTGAAGCACTTAATTGATATTTCAAAATAACTTATTTCTAGATTCGAAGTGTTTGTCTTGGCAATCGTGCTTCAAATGTTAATGTGCTCATTTTCACAATGTTTTAACCGATATTCTAGTAAGGATATGGAATAGGGAAAGCAAGTTGCTTTCTAATCGTCTCATTAATTACATAAATTTTCCCATCTTAGGGCTTTATTCATATACCCAAGTAGCGCATAAATCTGCATGCATACATTTTTTGGTCCGATTTCCCACTTTCTGAAAACTACATATCATGAACTGCTAGTTTTGAAATCAACAATTGAATGAAGTTACCTGAAATTTTATTTCATTCATTTACCGTAGTATTTCACACTGTTTTACTTTCCATCTATGTTTCCATATCGATCTCAAAAGACTTAAATTTCGTATTTTTACAAAACAAAACGATAAATGTAGAGTTTTAGTTTGTTGGCGTTTCAAAAATTTTTTAAAAGGATTTGTTCTACTTGGTTACTGATATACATAGCTAAATGCCACCGTGGATACTTGGTCGTTTTACGGCATATGTAACATTTGATTTGGTACATGCAATTAAAAAAATTGAAAAGTTTTAGCTTATGTAAGATTTCATTTAATTTTTCTCTATTGTGCTTGGAATTTTATTACATAAAAAGTGGAGATACACTTTACTTTAGGTACCCTTAAGACAGACAGGAAACAAAAGTTTAAAACATTCATGTAGCAAAATGTGAATCATTTAAGAAATAACATGGCACTGAAATAATCACATCAACAAGGTTTATTTCACAATCAATTCATTAAGCGTTTAAACTACTGAAATAAATTTTTAAATCGATTCTAAGCTTGTATGCGTGATAAAAAAAACTTATAAAATAGAAAAGACAAGAGTTGTTGATTTTCCCTTTTGAACTTACAAACCATGAACATAGCTTAGGAGTACTCATTGGCTTAGCAATAAGCTAGTGTGGTAATTACAATCACACGACATGCTATACTATCACTGATTGTAGTTTCTTAAACCAATCTTAAACCAATGCTAGATTTTAGGGTCCCGATTGCTCATTTTGATACGTTGCTGAAATCTGATGAATTCATTTAACTAGTCTCCTATTTACTCTTCTTCTTTCTAGATCTAATTTAGGAATTCCATGGATTTTTAAGCGATCTGTGATTGTCCGTTGTTAGGTTGACAAGCCATAATTGAATTCTGGCTCTATAGCCACGCGAGGAAACTCTACGTGTATAATATTTACATAGAATTCTCCCTATTTCTTCAAAAAAAAATTGTACAGATTACAGTTGTGTCCAATAAAGTACTCTGCTGAATGATAAGTGTGTACATGAACTTCTAGCTCTGCATTTATTTAAAACAAAATATGGAGAGTCAGTAATTTTCATTACACATTGAAAAAGTATACATATTTTACAAACTAGGCAAATGCAGCACGCAGGTACCTAGGATTATCTATTTTATTTTATTCGTAAAATTATAGCCAAAAGGTTTTGGTAAGCCGAATCAAAACTAGACATACACGCACGAGATCAGCATATTAACAAATAGTGCTCTTAGTTAAGTATGTGCTAAATGGAGTTCTTCAATGAGGTACTCTTCTGGTTGAAAATTACATGATTGATTACTATTACTTATAGTCTACAGCGGAATTTGAGGTTACGTTATGCTTTAATTTAAATTGATTGAGATTACATTTTACTATTTTTTTGTTTTCTCTTACATATGAGGATTTTACATAACATTTCGATTGTCCATATTCTTAGCTCATGAAATTGATAGCTCATCGAGGTTACAATTTTTGGGAAATGGTTTTAGTTTCTAAAGATAACGAATAACTTACGAACCATAAACTGTACAGATTTACTTAAACATTCGCATTATCATTGCAGCAGAGTGAAAGTGAGTTGTGACTGTTGTGAGACATGCTTCATTCCAGATTTAAGTTTTGCGGCTACGAAAAGGTTAACTGTTAGGTTTTCTCATGTGGGAATGTTTAAAGGAACAATATTTATTGTGCAAAAATGAGTAAAACTGTACGTGGTTCACTTCACTTGTGCAACAAATAAACCTGCATGCATTTTAACTTTGGAAGTTACGGAAGCCGTTGGTCGATAGCCATTTAACCAATAGTTGTATATGTATGCCAATGCGAACATTGCGAACTGAAGTTTAGATATAAGACATATGCGTTCTGGCTTGATTAGTTTTACTAAGAACGATTGGGATCAGAGTCTTTGTCGCTTGTCGCTTGGGACTATAAAACCACAATCGCAACTCACACTCGTCATGACACAGAAAATAACTCAGAATTAGAATAGTTTGAGAGTTCAACTTACAATGTAGAATTATTTGTTTAAATTATGTCTGTTGGCTTTGAATTAAATTAATTAACTTTTAAGGTTCAAATACATATACATATTTAGCATCTACTTAAGCTGTATTTTGCATATTTTATATTGTATGTAAGAACACAAATTACATGAAAATACCAGGGAATTTGTGTATATCACTGATCACATAAGTTGTATCATATTCTGTATTTTTTTTGCATGTACTTCAGCTATGCAATAATTATAAAAGTTTGGATATGGGTTGGTCGTTGCAAATGTTTCGACAAACTGCACATGGAACGCATTTCATAAGATCTATTTTAATGTTGATACAGTAGTATAGAGATTAAAAAGCGAAATGTCTAGAGATACGTCTATCTTGTCTTGTCTAATGCTATCTGTTTTGTCACACAAGAATTTCATGAGTACTTTAATTTCATCTAAAGCGCACATACAATAAACAAAGCACTTAACGTGTATTATTGTTCATCAACGTAGGTGTAGGTAAATTTATATTTATGTTTGTATAACAATTGTCAATATACACATCAAACAGAGCAAACATCTTTCAATAAAATTTAACATCTCTGAATCACAATCTTTAAAATCAAGACTCTTCTAAATTTAAATTGTTGTTACGAAGGGAAAAGCTAGTCATTATTCATAAAGTCAGAGTTCGTTCCAAAATAAAATTTATGCGAGTGAATAATCATTTGCTCTTATGATTTCTTACAATACTATGAATACTTAAATCGTTGAATTTAACAAAAAGCCACGACGCTTCCAAATCACAAAACTCGACAAAATATAGATATAAAACTGTTGTTTGTTTTTACCCAATATTTTTGGAGAAAGCGCTTAAATCTATGTGTAACAGTTCACAGAATTTGTGGGTGTTGGTTTGTTTTTCCAAATTTTACCGAAGGGTACCTTTTGATGTTAGTTGTCAGCCTCCTCCAATCTCCAAAGTTCCAGAACACCCCTTCCTGTTCGCCATTTCATTGTAGTTACATTATTCTAATCCCCGCAGCACACTAGCCTCACGAAGACGCTGCTACTGTCGCTTGAATACTACTCATGGTATGCTCATGGCGAACCTCCATGTAATCGGGATTGTGCGTCACTTCCTTGATCATATCTTTCAACAGTGTATAGCGGATGATAATTGGATAGTATTTTGATGATGTATATTCACCCTTAAGTAGAAATAAAATGAAACATAGCCATTTATAATTTAATATTATCAAATAATCTATTTAGTGTTTGCAGTAATGTCTGTCTCAGTACCGGTTCATGCTTTTATTATATTGTTTATTGTTGGAACAAAAATAAATTTATTTAGCCTGTAGTACAAATTTGATACATAAGTGAGTCGACCATCTACAACATTGCCATCGTTTTAAAGCCAAATTCGAATTTGAAAACGATGCTTCGAACAGCCTTGAGCCTTTACTTTCTCGAATTTTAGAAATCAATCTCAACTTCTCAGACTGCTGTGTGATAGGATTTTACCATAGCCTGTGCGTATGAAATTTAATACACAATTCATATATGCTACATGCAAAAAACCACGCTCAGAAAGTCGTGTGTGAGCGAAGACATAAATACGAAATTATAGCTGATGAAAATATTTTTTCTACGCTTTGTCCAAAATTTAAAAATGTAGATTTCCGCTCGTTCATGCTTATATGTCAATGATTCCTGTGTGGTTAAAAATTCATTTGTTCAAAATTCTTTCTGTATCTGGCATTTCAATAAAGATTTGAAAAGTGTCATTCTTTGTATATGTTGTCATGGTGTAGATGGTATAAGCAGTTTTTTCAGGCACCTGAATTCGATAACACGTATTATAACTCTAATAAAGTAATCAAACTATTCAAACCAGTGCGTTCTTTTATACTGTTTTTAAGGTTCTTAAAATGGGCACTGATTCAAACAAACGAACAAGGATTCACAAACTTTGACTCATACATAGACTCCAAGTCTAAATATCAAAATTTTAGTTGTTTTACTTCATTTGATTCAAAGTTTAAATTCCCAATTTTTCATAGTTCAAATTTTCTTTCAAATTAAATAGTCAGCTTAAGTACTGATTTCAAACTCAATTTTGTTATTACAACGATTTCTCTTTCCACATGGAAAGTGGGAGGAATTTTCTATACAACCTGTACTTTAGCTTACATCTGCGAAAACAATACGTTACGACTACGACCGACGTATGGAGTACAGGCAAACGGAAGTAAACCTGTAAATTGCTGAACGAAAACTTCATAAACTCAAAAGGTGAAATGTGTACAAGCAATGTTTCGAAGAAAGAAAATCCGTGACTAAATAAACGTGTAGGTTTTTTTAAAACCTTTGTACAAAAGAATCCAATTTTGACCCAGTGGTTATTATTTGTAGCGTACAAGTTTTTTGATCCTTTCTTCTATTAAGGTACCCTTAAAATAGAATGCGTAAAATGCAAAAAATACTCCTGCGAAATGAAATGCTGTTTTGGCCATAGACTTAAGATCTAATATAGACGAAGCATGCAAGCTTAGCCTCGCGTGATTTTCCAATCTCCATATAAGCCCATGTGTTTCGGCTTCATAACAACTCAAAACAACTTGGTTAGCAACTTGCTTGCATTTAAAAAGCATTGCGTTTTGCCGTTAGAAACAATTTCGGCTACCCAAAAAATCTAAAACGAGCACGCAAAATTTTCCCCTTTCTAAAGGGCTAAGGTTCTCCTTATTCATGTACCCTCCTATGTTTTGGCTTAACTGGTTCTTTTGTTATTATTATAAACCACAAGTGAAGCCTTCTCTAAAGTATGTCTACGGATTTGGATTTATTTAAATTAAATTTAGATGTTAGTATTCCTTTACCCATTTACGCATCGGTTCTTCGCTGCAGCGTTACAAAACAATCCTTTAAACTTGTACGAATTCTATTTCATGTCACAACGTTATTATAAACGGTTTATTTTTTATCACAATATTCCAGGAGGAACGAATGTATACATATCCCTTTATGAGAATGTTGTGAACGGCAATTTAAAATAAAAATATACGTAAACTTTCATGGCTTCATTTCATCCATGCAAAAAGACACAAGGTAAATACAAGACGTATGCTTTAGTACATAAGAAAACTTGTTCCAGTTTCCATTACATTTGAGGACACAAAATAGAAGAATTTCGGAAGAAAAGAATGATGATAATAATAAAATGAAAAAGGGTTTCACAACTTTTTGAAACACTGTAAAAGGCTTTTTCGCTACAGTGGAGTTTAGTATCATTAGGAAAGGTTGACTTATTGTCGCAAAAAGCGCATAAATGTATAAAATAATCAGTGTTAGGAGGAGGCTTGAGGGAGAGCTATACCATACAGTGTAAACATGGAAAAGAAAAGAAGAGCATTTTCGCATTCTTTTCAAGAACAGAGCAATCATTACATGCCTGCGTAACATATACGAACCAAAGTTATTCCAATCCAACCAGGTTTACAGAAAATGTACAAGCAGGGTTTTTACAAACAAAAAAGCTTTATTTACAGGAATACAAAAAACGTTACCTAATCCAGTAATTTTATAAATCTGGGCCTAAATTTACTGTTTCATGCTTTTTGTGTACAAATAAATCAGTTTTACTATTCTATACTACGTATAGACAGACATGTAAACTTGGTATTTCCAAGAAACAAGTAAAGCCATTTTTAAAGAAAGAAAAAATAGTGAAAAACGGAAAGAAGAGTTACTGCTTTTCTATGAAAAAAATAAAATGCTTGTAAGGGACTACAACACGCACGCTCATATTATGTTCCTGTGAGAAAGCAAAGACATTTTTGTGGAAAGTTTTCAGCTTTCTTTTCATCCTGCCCCGTGTCTCTTCTCACCTCTTCTTGGATCCTCCTTTGTACCTTTTATCCACAAAATAAAAAATCTAATATGAAATGAAAGTCAGTTGGCTTGGCGTTTATTGCTACCTTCCAACCAGAAATCTCGAATAGACAGTCGAGTCACATTTTTTTGCATAGAATTTGTTCGTATTGTATGGCAGTTATCTAAAGATGGCGGTAGCATAATCTAAACTGTCAGGCTCCCTGAAAAAAAGAATCTTCATACCAACCAAACCGACAGCTCCAAAAATTGAGAGTTGTGCTTTGAAACAGTAAGCATGGAGGAATCTCACAAGCTAAACACGAATGCCATGCTTGTTACTATTACTACGAGAATCGATCTTTTTTACTTTCTTCAAGGTTGGCTGTAGTGCAAGTGGATGTAAAAGTTGGAAAGGAAGAGAAAAGGCAGGGTAATGTCTTTCTAGACAAGACAAGCATAATAATATGCCTTATCATTGATCTCCCCTCTTCCGGTACAGTGAAAGGGATATCATGAAAAAATCCTTAATAACATTAAAAGTTAAATATAATGTAATATAAGTTGACCTGCACAACGGCACGGTACAATGATTAAATTCATACTCACGGAATATGAACACAGTAGTTATAACAGTTTTCTTAATTTTTTTGACTAGGGAATGAATTATCTGTCAATATTGGATAATCTTGACAACAGGGAATTGTGAAAGTAGACTTTTTTTAGTACAAGACAGAATCTAATTTTGAATAAACTTCGTCACAACATTTTTCTGATGACTTAAAGTATAAAGGAAAAAACCTCTTCTCCTTGACTCAAAAAACTAATGTAATAAATCAGTAATGCATTTTTTGAAACATGTTTTTAAACAAATCATTTGTTTTGTTTTTTGCAAATTTGTTTATTGAAAATTGGATTTGTTTTTGTTTATTTTAAAATCGTTTATTTCGTTTTGTTTATGAAAATAAACAAAAATAAACATGTTTAACACGTTTTTTCTCCAAAAATCAAAAATACGAGGAGAAAAGACTAATTAACACTTGGCTATTACATTACTATTTACATTTGCAACAAACTATCGACTATATAATTAAAATCAGAATATTAACTCAATGCAATTATGAAAGACTACCATAACGTATGTTTTTCAAACTTATCAGCATTAAAATAAACATAGTCATTGTTGCTTAAGCACAATGATTGCCAATCAGAATTTTATTTACTTGGAAAAAATACTATTGACTGATTTTATCTAGAGATTATTCGAAATATTTAGATTCGAAGAAATTGAACTACATTGAACTGATCTTAAACCTCAAAGATTTAAAATTAGAAGTCTAAACATGTACTAAAAAGCAAAACTCGATGCATTTTAAGACACTTATTTTCAATCTGTGCACTTCTTCCTTGCTCATATTTGTGTCTAAGCCATTTTTGCTCTAATTTTCTGCGCTTGAAGTAATCCGAAATAAACGTATTTAAACATGTTTTTCGTTTTGTTTATTCGCATAAACAACTGAAATTTCAAAAAATCGTTTTGTTTATCAAGAATTTGTTTATTGAAAAATCTATAAACATGTTTAAAAACAAATGTTTAAACATGTTTAAACGTTTTATTGTTAAACAAATGCATTACTAGTGACATCGTCTCCGCTAAAATACTAAACAGAATTTATGTCGCTATTGAAAAGGGTACCCACGGCAGGAGGTTAGTTTTACATCACATACATAATCATGGCCATTGTTGTGACAATGATTTTTTCTTGAAAAGAGTTAAGATGTGTGTGGAGGTGGACTCCATGTGGAGATTTTAATGGTATGCAATATAAGCACAGGGTAAATGCGATATAATCCCTTTTCTTATAAAAATCAAGAGGATTGTACAATGTACAGTAGTGGAGACGCGACGTGATGATGACATGACATTACTACGAGCATACAATGTTTCATCATGATCATCATCGTTTTTTATAGTTGTGATACTTAACTGTGATACTGTCAACAAGAAAATTATACAAGTTTGGCAGGGAAGAGAGGGAAATGGGAGAAAAGAAAGACAATGGATAATAAAGGATCTCCCCTAGCGGAAGCTATGAGCCAGCAACAATGCAAATTTAAAATGTTCTGTTGAATAATGATACACTTTTGTGTTATGCTACATTGTAAATTGTTAGTCGATTGTTTGATAAGTTGAGGGTGGGTGGTGTGAAAGACTTGTGTGCAGTATTGCATGCACTCAATTTTATTGAAACCCAAATTAGGCAGTAGGGATGGCATTTAGAACATCCTAGTGTAATTAAAACAATGCATTAGTTTAATTACTATTTGTAATTCATTAAGGTCAGGATCATCAAAATTGAATGAAATGAAGTTTAATTAATTAAGGGTTAAAACCTGCCCTCTTTGCATTAAGGCACGAACAAGGTTATTATAGTGGGTTGATTGTTCAGTCAGCCATTGTTGATTGTTTAGAAAAAGAGAAGGACTGTTTGTTGGTTTATGAAATTTTATGTTTTACTTTACTTTTCCGTTTGAATGTAGAATGAAGAACAGACTTACGGTTTCGAAACACCTTCCAAAGCAGCGTGTAAGCACCTCTGGCGTTGCTCGGTGGAACATCATGCATTTTTTCGATTAGTTCAGGTGGCTCCCACGACCACCACAAATAGTGCCAAAATGAATTCATTAAATGCCCGATTTCGGGATAGTGGTCGAAGTGAGACTTCAGTACGGCGGAGGGCTCAACCACAATTTGTGCGAACGCCAAGTCGACGCTACACCAGGCGGGTGGTGGAAGGCGCTCAGGATGGTAAGTTATCTTGATAATATACAACAATACAATAAGCTATTATATATTCTGTAATAACAAATGAGAAAGCATAAATCAATGTCACAACATTGATGGTGTATAATATACACTTATCATATCAATTTGATTATCTGAGTGAGTAGTGGTGTTATCTTAATTACAATCCTAATTGAAGTGAAGATTTTTTGCTTTCTTAACCTGTTTTTTTCTTCGTATCATCAATAATACTAACGCATTTTTCTGCTAATTTGACTTTTTTCTTTGCACTTTGCAAAAAAAAAAGCTTGTGAGCTACTCGTGTCATGTTGTTTTTGCTGTCAGTACAGTGTAATGTGTGACGTGACTTGTCATGAAAAAATAGAAAAAATAATTGGATTCTTTTTAGCTCATCATCACTATCATTCACAAATATCTTTATTGTGAATTAATTGCAGGTGCACATGCAAAAAAGAAAGAAATAATGAGATTGAGCAATCAGCTATTATTAATGCTGCAATTCTTTTTTGCATGTTGTATTGCATACTTTGCAACAATCGTGTTGATTGTGATGATGATGATGGTGACTTGATTTTTCTCATAATAGCACCGGAAGTTCATGAGAGCGACACCAATGATACAGGACAGCCTCAACAGGGAGGTGGAGTGAATAAAACTGTTTCAGTGCCTCAACCAGTGGCTACCACAGCGTAAGCATTTAGATAAATTCATACAAAATGGGGTTAATAATATGAAAAATTGGTTAAATGTATAGGCTCTATTATTAATATGAAAAATGGTGGTTGGTATTGTGTAGGTCAACCATGTACCGAACCAATTCAATGGCTCAAATGACAAGATGCGATTCTCCACGAAGTACCCGCAGTGCTCCATGGCCTGTCCCAAATTCCACCGGGAGTACCAAGAAGGGAGGCTACTCTGTTCCTAGCCCACGTTCTGTGAGATCTGCAGGTGTTGGGGGGAGCAGTACATCAACAAAAGATAGAGATTGGAGTAGGGAGCATAAAGAAAGAAAGCGATCTGCGAGTGCAGAGAGCAACAGTTCTATTGATTCAAGGTCACATAGAAGGTTTGTAATTAAAAAACCAAAATGGTCAATTTTTCTTGTAAGCTTTGCCTTGTCTCATTATACCCCATTTTTGTTAAACATCCCACAGACATCGTCACAGAAGTCGTAAGAACTCTGATGAAGAAAGTGAAGTTTCAAGGTCGTCAGGCCGGTCCCACCATAGTAAGCGTCGTCACAAAAACAGCTCAAGGCGGGGTGACTCTGGTTCTGAGTCTGAGAATTGTCATCATCATCGTCACCGCCACAGGCATAAGCATAGGCACAGCAGTAGCAGCCGATATGAAATGGTTGATTCAGAGGTTCAATGGCGTGAAGCCCAGAGAAAGCAGCAGAGTACCCATGCATCCAGTGGAGTACAACAAGCTTCCGTAATCCCTGCGACACCAATGGGAACGCAACATGCGAATACAGCAGTGGCAACGGCAACGACATCATCAACAACTGCAGCTATTGCTACAGTCACTGTTGGAACACCTGCTGCTGTTTCGACTCTTAGAAAATCGGGATATATGAATAGCGGACTAGAGACAGAGTCAGAAGCATCTTTCGCGAATAAGAGGAAACACAAAAGAGGATCTGGACAAAGATCCAAATCGCCAAAAGAACGCATCCCAGATGAACTCAAGAAACATTTGGATTTCCACTTGATTGACACAGAAGGCATGTCTGAGGAGCAATTACGGCAGATTCCATATAAAAAGGTAGAGACCGTTAATACCCTAAAAGGTACCAAGGTCCGTTATAACAACAGTATTAAAAGCACACGATCATCAACATCCGGTACGCTTAGACCAGGATCGTCACAGTAAGTCGTTCATAACGTTATTATGTTAGCAAATAGTTGTTAAAATGATAATGAACTCATTACTAAAACACATATTTCTTGTAGAACAATCCACGTGCCTGATATCAAGTCAGAGTTACCCAGTTCAGGTGATAGCCCACCCCCACCATATTCCCCACCAACCAATGGAACACTTCCCGGCCATCATCAATCTTCCTCTCCTAAAATCGGGTCACTGAGACAAGACTCAGTAACTCAGATTACCAATGGAGCAGTTGGAAATCATCCCATTCCAGGAAATGATTCACTACACACGAGGTAAATAACAGTACATGGATTCGATTCGAGCCATGTAGAAAGCTAATTTGTATCATTTTGTAACTTAATTTGAAAAGTATTTCTATTTCATCTAGCTTTACTAACGGACGCCAACACGTACCTTCCCATACATTTGTCGTGCCTCCCCCACCAAGCCGCGTGGTGGCAGGAAACATGAATAAATGTGGATTGCCAGGTTTTGATAACTTTAATACGTCTACAAGTTACAACCACCATGTTCACCAAAACGGCCATGCCACCAACGGTACTTCCGCCAATGGATACACTCATCCATCTCCCTCCGAGTCTCCAGATAGTCAAAAAGTGGATTCTCATCATGAGAATAGTGATTCAGGTCTTGGAACCGATCACCAAGAATATTACAGGTATGTATACACACCAGTCTCTCTTTACCCCTAATAGCGTTACCTTAAAGTAACTATCATATTGCCATTCTCTTCTTTTCCTGAAGGGGTGAAAATTTTAGCAGTCTTAGTTACACTTTACCAAGAAGCCAATCAAAGACCGCACTTCCTGGCAGCTCATCTTCAACCAATCCTGCTAGTTCCAATCACACGTACAGTAACATGACAGGGGCTGGAGCTACTTCCATTAACGGTGGAAACGTTAGTGTAAATGGGAGTTTGAGCAAGTACCATTATGGCGCAGCGTCTTCCACTGATGACAGTAGTAATAAGGGCCACCAACAGAATTGGGTAAAGATTAAGATACCATACCAGCATGATCAGTACGAGCAGTACCAGAGCAAACAAAAGTTTTAACCTAACGCTTTATCGTAATTTGCTTGTGTAACACGCTATTTAAAAGATCACTTGCATGCAAAAGATTTTATTTTATCTTAGATTGAAGATTTGGCGTAATTTTTGGATAACTATAGACATGCATTCTCTCATCCATTACTATTACTAATTACTCATTAATGAAATATAAGTAACGTGCATGAAATATATTTTATGTAGTATAAACCAAACTCATCTAAATGTTATAATATCTAATTCTCGTATACATACCAGAATGACTTCCTTATTTATTAATCTGTAGCAAAACTTTCTCTTCTTCAGCTTCTACTTTCTCTTGCACACTAATATATAGTTTTTCTGTATGAACATTCCTTACAATAATCGTGTTCCTACAAAATCCTCCTCACATAGTAATTTTAACACTAACCATAAAGTTTAATTATTAAATTATTAAGCTAATAAGTAACCAGTAAACTTGCATCTTTATAAGTATTCTTCAATTCAAATGCATAACTGAAGTTTTGCGTTCAAGTATATATATCTGATCATTGTGATTATAAAATCATGAGACACTAACATAAGTAGACTTATAGTTCCTAAGAACTTGTAAAATCGTATTTAGTAGATTTTTAGTTCGTTTACTTTTCATTTCGACAAAATGACTGACAGTAGATTAAATATTAACAAGTAATTAGAAATAACATTAAATCCAAACGTTCAAAATACAATGCTATTATATTTTTGGAAGTATTTTTGTTTTCAAAATACAATACGGAAGTTGTTAGAATTTTCTTTTTGTTTGCATTTGTTTTTTTCATGTCAAATTTTGTAGTACACAACAATTGACTCAAACACTCTCCGAGTGGCTAGAGCTTCAGGTGTTGTAGGTGCCCTTCCCAACTATTTTGACATGAAAGTAGGTACTACAGCGACTCTCAACAGACTGACTACAGCTTCCAGAGCAAAATATAATAAGACTAACTATCCCCAACCAAACTCCCATCCTCACATTTACAATCCAAAGTCATTTCCCATAAAAGATTTAATACACCAATTCGAAAGTAGTCCATATTATCCCAAAACAAAAAGTACCTTATCCTCCTCAATTACCCCTTCAACAACATCAACATATTTGACCTCCAACACCTCCACTACCACAACACATCCATCCACATCACATACAGCATCACAACTGCATCCTCACCAGCAAAATGCCGATTTTGCACTGCACAGGAGTGCAAGAGAAAGATCATCTAGTCTTGAATTGATACTTGGTCCAATGTTGACCAGTACAAGAACTCGACTTTGATCATCAAGCAAAATATTTACTTTTTTAAGCTTTTAAAAAGTGAGTAGATAAAAAAACAAATACAGTAGATCAGGTAATTTGTAGTAAATGTACATATTTTTAAGTATATAGAGAGCACACTCTGTTCTTCTTATTCCGATTTCTTATCTTTCATTATACCTTTCCAACTTTCTCTTTTTTACCAACTGTACACCAATATGTAAAAAACTACGTAAATAGTTGCACTGTAAAATACTTTTTGTACAATTGTTTAAAAAATTAAGTTTTAGCACAAAACAGTTATGATTTTATATTTTATATTGAGAACACTGCATGCCTGCATGTAAAAATCATTTATATTTTGCAAGCGTGAAATATCACAAGCACAATTTTTTAGCAAAAGAGAAAGCACAAAGCAAAATACCTGCACTGCGCAATTATTTTTGTAAAAAGAAAAATCAAATATTTTGTTATAATATTTTTTTGTTGTTCCTTCTTCTCTTTCAACAGCAGCCTGTTGATCATCAAATGATGATGTTGATGTACGGTTATGAACCCAATTCGGTTATAACAACTTCTTCCACTTCTAATACTACTGATATTTCTCCTACTAACTGTGACGGTGACATGTACACTTTTCAAGTGGACCCTTCTTGCCCTTCAGATTACTATCAAATGTCTAGCTTTTCTATTACCATTTAAGAAAAAAATCCATTAAACACTTGAAAATCATCTATGCTATCTCGCTCATCATATTTTATTAGTGCCTGTCTTATTACTTGATTTGCTCTATAACATAAAATTTATGTTTTAACCACAAACACAAGTAAAATTGACACTAATGATATTGATGACGGTAGCGACAGACGTTTCGTCAAAAAATCATCACTTTTGAGGTATTTCTAAATACATAAATTGGTAATTTTCCTTCAAACTTTAACTTTACAAAAAACTATTTCTCTTCCCGCATACATTTTTCATGAACTATGAACAAAATTTTAATATTTTATGTCCATACTATACATGCTACCCTTGAAGGTAGCATGCCTTGTATAAACTCTGTTTTTTGATGTATTTTGTTGTTACTTAATGTTGGAAGTTGTTAGTATTATTAACCAAACTAACTCTTGGTGTTTGTTTGTATGTGAATTGGCGCATGGATTTCTAGGGTTCTGCTACTAACACGGTGGTACACGTAAGCGGTGGTAGTCATGCATCCTCCTCCAAAACCAGCCACACCATTCATATCGCTCCCTCTTCATCCCCTTCTCCGACTGGACAGGTATTGAAGGGTGGCCCTTCCTCTTCCAGTCCACGCACTCGTCATGAAATGAGCACAGAGTTGTAGATTTAAAATAGATTAGATTTAATAAAATCGATTTAGTTTTCAAACTTATTTTCTAGATGAATAAGTAAAAGTTACATGATAATAGTGTACCTTTCATTAAAAAATCATAGGATAATTTTTAAAGATTATTTTGTTACAATACTTAATTAGGAGTTCAGTTAAGGTATGATTGAATATATATTTTTCTTGGATATTAATTAGATAAGGAACGGAGGAACATTTTGTTAATAAAGACACGCGTTGAATATTCAGATATGAAAAATGTTGGCTCAATTAGAATTTAGTGATGATAAAATTTTGATATTTTTTAGCTAGTTTTTAATCAGTAAGTAATCAGTAGATTTATTTTCTCCTACGATGTATGTATTCTGTAAATAATCGGAAAATTGTATATTGAATAAAACATAACCTAGATTTAATGATGATAAGATGCGCACTATTAGTACCATTTATTATAAAGATGTTGTAATAAAATACCATTTGACAATCAATTATATGATAGTGATATATACATAAAATATGATAATGAGACATTTAAACAACTTTAAAGTTGCGACAATCAATTTGTATAAGTTTTAGAGGTACACATGTGCTTGGTCCCTGAGGAATTGTTACTGTAAGAAAAATTTAATATAGTAATAGAATAAATTATCAATCAATTGACATATTGAATGATTCTCGAATGATATATTATTTTATTTCATACGCTTAAAAATCAAATGCTGAAGCTGAATTCAGCTTTTATATGCATTGCGCTTACTTACTTCTCATCTGCAAAATCAACAAATACGTTACGACATATGGCATGGATCTTGTAACGTTCCTCAAATAAAATGAAACGTGAAAAATAATGCGCTATTTCATTAATGAGTTTCTTTAATAATAAAAATGATCATTTTCATTGTTGCATTACAATAAATCACTTCCATCTTTACATCCAGTCTATAAATCAATGAAGCCATTGAAAAATCAACTTACATTACTGCTATTACTTTTGATTTCTGAGAAATACATATATAAACTCTATTTAAAAGTGTAAGTATTAAATTGTACAATTCGTAAAATCTGATACTACTTACCTACAAAATGTGATGCATAACTTCATAATATAATTGCCTTATAAGCTACTTTTAGTTGTACGCACAAAAAAGTTTCTTTGTTATTGGACTTGACAATTTCACCTTAAAAATTAGGGAAATATGACACATTAGTAAAAACAATGTTTTCTTGGCATTTAACTAACATAACAGTATACAAAAAAGCGTCTTATGATTATATTACAATAACAAGTTGTCGTAATGAAGTATTGAAGAGGTATAATCTCGACATTGTTGGTCACCCATGAACAGGATTTGAAGACATTTTCGGGCTTAAATCGCATTTTCAAAAAAAATCTCACACACACAAATATTATCATGGAAAACATTTATTTGCAGAATCATAACTGTATTATTTCCGTTTCTTATAAGATAAAGGTGAGAAAAGTGATACAATTACCAATGTAAGTAATATTTATATATTCTGTGTATAGTTATTTTCAAGAATACTACTTATTCACCTATCATCTCATCTCTAATGACTGAAAGCATATTATAGCGTTTAAAGAAACCTATCTACTTATTCTGTAAACTTTCACTGCACTGACTACTCACCTTTGTGGTACTACTAATTAAGCTAGCAGCAAAAATTAAATTGTCTTTTTGTGTTTTTCAAATAAAACAGTAGTACACACTCAAAATAGTACAATAGAAGCTATTTGAATTTCAAAGGAATGCCGTTGTGATTTTTTTGCAATTTGTGATTTAACGACTTTACTTTACTTTTTTCAAAGCCATATTTATGTTACACAGTAATACTAACATTAAGCCTTTGAACAGTACCAGGATTAAACTATTTTTTATTTAATGGATTAATTGCTTTATCAGTTTTGCATTGTGAAATTTTTATTTAGAAAAAAGTGTGCATGCATACTCATTATGTATATCAGACATACTTTTTCAATAAGACTTTAGTATAAAATTTTAGAAGATGATACTATACTTATCTATCAAAATTTAGAACTGAAAAAAGGACTATACATACAAACGTCTGTCATAGATAAAAAAAGAAGAAACTTCATTACGCTATGTGTAGAATAGTATAATTATAATTATTAATTTCTACTTAGAGCAGTAATATAAATAAAAAATAGAGTATGGAATTCCGTATTTCGTGGAATAAATATTTAAATTCAAAAGTCTAGTCTGCTCTCTTTGCATTCTTCAACACGACATACAAAATTGGTAAAAAGCCATATTCCTGCAATGACGCTGAAGCGTCATTTTATTCCATTCACACAGTCATCATCACCCACCAGTCCATTTTGCCCAACAACTAGCCTGAAGTTTTTTCCCATGTCCGTTTTACATCAAATCCCTTTTAAATTGAAACTATTCTGACCATTCCAGTTCTTTACGTTCTGATCATGTCTTTGTACTTTTGTTTATGTTTGCTTAACATGTCCGTAACTGTCACAAGTTTCTTTATAGTTGGCTAAATAGATAAAAATAAATTCCAGTTTTAATTTTAATGTCCATCAAAATGGAAAAATTAGAAAATGAGTTTAGTTTAGTTTTATATACCGTGGTGCGACTCATGATTTGCAAATCCTTTAAGCTAGTCACGCAAATGTGGTGCAGAGCACTTAAGTCTCTAGCAGCGTCTCCCTGTAGTTTTAGTTCTTCGGGTTCTGGTCTCTCTTTTTTGTTCTGTGAAAAACATAATACAAAAATTATGACAAAAAACCTTCAGAAAGCAAGCTTATAATGAATATTGTGCATTAATTTCATGTACTCACCGATAAATGGTCCAAAAAGACAACCATTCTCTCCTTATTCTTCAGTATAAATGGATTAACAACCTCCATGTATTGCTCCTTCCCACCAAATTCCACAAGATTTGCAAGGTTTTGAAGGCATTTCGCGATCATGATTAAAGAGCGTGCAGCCATTTGATGAGGAGGTTCTGTAAATGTTAAATTATCCACACTTTCACAAAAGAGAAACAAAATATAAACTTGTTGACTTCCTGCTTGTTGCGAATACGTACCAGTGACGAGGTTAAATTGACGTGGGTTGAGCAACGCAGGACAAATCAGACGGAGAAATATAAAACCACTGATAACTCTGGTTTTGACTAAACGCTCATTGGGCCACTTTGACATTGCAGCTCGTTGCATACATCCAAAAATGTATCGTAAAGTTCTGAAACGGGTTTAAAAGAATGAGATGAAGTCATTCAATGTTTAGCATACATTTCTTTTTGTTCCAGTCAAACTTACGGTGGACAAGAATCATACGCCATGAAAATGTTTTCAGTGATCTCGTCCAAGACGACTAGAAGAAACTCTGCATTGGCACAATTATCGCCGCCTGGTTCAATTTTACTCGGATTAAGCTCACAGGATTGTTTTGACTCGAGAATTCGGTTGACTGTGTCTAGCACTGCTGCGTGGAGAAAGTCTTCACAAACGTTTTTCATATACAAATCCATCAACGTTGTGGTCAATGAATCCGCCCGGAAAAGTGTGGTTGTTTCGACTTCTTTGTAAATCTGTTGTTCTACAAGGGATGAGAGCAAATCGGCCTCCTTCTTTTCAAACTGGAAAATGCGGAGAAGAGAATGCGCAAGAGTTGTTCGGTTGGAATGGCAAACGTCTGCCAATGCCTTGACAGCTTCCAGTCTTCCGTCCAATAGGAGTTCTTTCAAAGGTGAGTATTCTTCATAAGGCATGATGAGATCATTCAAGTACCGGATACGGAGTCGAAGCGATCCCCACTCGCCTATTGGAGTAATTCCACTGAGCGAATACCATTCCTCTTTCTACATGTCCCACATAATAAAGATGAATATCAAATGATATAATGATATAAATATATAGGAATATCAAATGTAAAAATGACTTGTTACTCAAACTTACTTCTTCACCGTTTACAAGAGCACTCAAATCAATAGTGATCTCAGCAACTTCCGAGTCCTTTGCTCTCTTACCTTTGTTTAAGACGGTAACGGTAAAAGTAAGAACATCCGGTGGAATGTCACTGAAAATACAAAACAAAAAATTAGATTAAATTTTGACTCAAGAAACATTCCAAAGTTAAGTTACTCAGTTTCCAATATTTTTCTTACTCCAAAACAATTTCTTCATCCCAGGTTGGATCATATCCCGACTTCACTTTAGTTTTTGCAACTTTCACTTGATTTAGAGCAACAATGCACATTGGATTTGGCACTAGTTTGTATGGAAGTCTGTGAGCCTCAATAATTCCCAATGTTAAACACTTGAGCTCTCGGAGACGAGCTATTTTTGGAGCTCGAGCCAATTGGGGAACGCAAAGTGGTTTGAGTATACCGATCCATTCCTTTAAAATTAACATTTCATTAACTCTCTAGTGTACCATTTAATATTCTTTTATCAATACAATTAGAATATAACTCACATTAAGATCATCTTGAGTAGGACAACACAAATAGGTTATCGTAGCAAGACATGGAAGTGCTCTTTCCACCAACTGGAAGCAGAATGGTTTCTCATAAAAGCTGTCATGAAGAGGGTATAAGTATGCACAACCGAGGTCCACTAATCCTTTTGGTTTGGTTCTCTAAAAAGTCAACACACGACAATTAAGAAACCAGAACAATAATTTATCGTTGGTTTTACAACAAAATGTATTAAGTACTCAACGTACCTTTGGACTTTCAAATATCAGCAAATGAGTATCTGTACCATCCATCTGAAGGACAAAGAACATTGACTTCCACTTTTTGTTCTTCTCACTTCGCTTGTACAGGTAACCTGACTTCTTACAAATATCAGTCTTTTTTATTCCAACATTGTCCCGGCACTCCTGAAGAGTAGCATAAATCTTCTCTGGATTGTTCACCTCCTTCGGCTTGTATATTCCTTCCAGTGCATTGCCACCCTGTATTTCAGAATGTTTTGCCGAAGAAGAAGAAGCAGAGCTGCTATTACTTTTTCCGCTTACGTTATACTTATTAAACATGCCGCAAAGATAATTAACCATGCTGAACAACCACAATAATATTATTTCAGTGAATGATGATTCCTTTCTCTGCAATTCCCTATTACTTCCATTACTACTGCTATTATTCTGGTTATCGGAGGAGACCACCATTCCCTCAGCTTAAAATTCTTACATAGGTAAATGATTTATAAAAATAAAACTTTGTTTTACAGTCCTGTCGACAAACTGTCTCGCAAAAACGAAATGTACAACAAATGAACAAATACTCAATACTTTTACAATTACTTAATTTAAATCTGCTCGAAAGTAGTCATAAAACAAGTCATTTAACGTGTTAAACGCGCTTTTATCAAAGAAAAACTTTACTGGGTATAAAAAATGTAAACAAAAGATAGCAAAGGAAACGAGGGTAAGCGTCATTCCAAATTTAGGATAAGGGTGAAATGATAAGATAAGCTGAATACTTGATTGGATTGTCTCACTGTCACTTTTACATTCTCGTTTCAACTCGTTTCCGTTGGGAGGATGCAAAAAATAAAACTTCTCAAGCACTAGTTATAATGCAAGGCAATGCCAGCAATCGCTGCTGCTGCTGCCTACTGTCTTATCAGTATCGGCTATCATTAAAAAAAAGCTTATTTCCTTTGCTTTGTGCTTCACTAATGCACTTATTTTTAGATGGTGGATAATTATCAGATTAACATTTTCCCTGTTTGAGTATAAATTAGTAAATTGGTATGTAATAAAAAGGAATTAACCTTTTTCACTGAATGGCCCAAACAATGACCTTCAACAATTTGCTCGGATCGATAACGATTGATAACAGACTCCAAACACTCAAAGGTTCTTCCACCCATAAGATAGCGGACTCCCTTCTTCTCAACACGAAATCTTTGAATTTGATTGTTAATGTGGAAGAATAGGGAGTAGTCACCAGGTGAGTTGTCACTCGGTCGTACCAAAAAGCTTCCGGGTCCAGCTAAATACGAAAACCAAATAATATCGTTAGAAAATATGCCCGTATTTGTAAAATGAAAGGCTAAAAATTAACAAGAGTTCATTGTTTTAAACATACCTTTCACAAGCATATCAACAGCTTCATCTTTCGTGACATTTGGATGAAACCAGGAAAACACCGAGTTTGGATCTATTGCATCATCCAAATCTTCCAACAAATCACGAAACACAACACCTTGCTCCCCCGTCCTATGAGCAGTTACCCAGAGCCAACCATCCCCCAAGTCATTATGCACAAAAAATATGTCGCCCTTTTGAAACGTCAGTTCTTCTGTGTCAGGCATGCGTGTATAAGGAAGTATGGCTATCACGCGCTTCTTGTCGTTGACTGGCTCTGGTGGTGGCACTGGGTAAAGAAGACGCTCTTTCTTGAGCAAATCGGAAACACTTGTGTAGTAGCCCACCAAATTACTCAAAGAGTCAAACTGCCGTCCCCCAATGTAAAAGTCGCCACAAACTGCGGTTATCCTGAAATGATTGATTCCAGTGCGACCCAAATAAGAAAGAACGTAGGAACCCGGTTTCCGGTCACTTTCCCTAACAAAATAGCTTCCAGGTTTGCCGTGTTCCCGGAGTCGTTCTTCTGTTGTGTGTCGGTCCAGACGACCATGATACCATCTAAACACAAACACAATTAAAATGTAAATTTTCTCTGAACATAATTTCAGTACCTGCAAAACTATAATTTTCTCTCAATATAAATTACATACTCTGACTCTGGTGGAGCAATTAAAGTGGGATCAGAAGGACTAGCATCTCCATTATTGTCAGCTTCAAATTCCAAACCCAGATTTTCCAAGTCATCAAGAAGACTTGACCCTATGTTGTCCTCCAAAATAGGTGGGGGTGGCGGAAGGGGTAGAGAGCTAAGGGTTGATCTACAAAAATCATAACAAATTTATAACCCTTTTCTTTCAGAATCACTTTTAAACTTTGTCCTTCGCCAAATAAACTACAATTACCTGATAAAATCCATTTCCCAGCCTCAAATTTGGAATACGTCAACGTAAATTTTGAAAACTATGCAGGTTTTTTGTTTCTTGCTTGACTCAATACTCTTTCAATCTGCAATACACACAAAGAGCACGAAAATTTATTACATGCTTGAGCATACTACCATCTTACGCAAACTATTTCCTTCACTGCTATTTTCTCACCTTGCCTCTTCTTTACTCACTCTAATGAATGACATTCAACGCTACCTGAACCTATCCAAACTAATTTGGTAATAATATCAATAAGGCTTCACCACACCACTTGGCACCCAACCACTCAACTCTCCACAATCCAACTTCCTTCCCTTTTTCCAACTAATCAGCTAATTAAGGACCTCTCTCTTAGTACTTTTTTACAACTTTTGGACCTACACATACACACCTGCACAACTCCACAAGTCTATATAATTCCCAAACAATCAGCCAATTAATCACACAAGCAAACCATCCTAAATTCCCATAATAATCAAATCATCATCATCATCATCCTCTGCTAACTGAAACTAAACGCTCGCTCATTAATCTCCTCTCCTTCTTCCTCTTCAGCCAGCCCCTGCAAAAATGCCAAAAAACTCACTTTTTTTTTTCGTATTATGACTTGACTTTGACTTGTGTGTGATGACGATAAAGTGCAGTTGTCGTTGTCGTGTGTGTATGAGTCAGCTTCAGCCTACCTGCATTTTTTTATTAGCACAGACACAGGTGCACACACGCAAAAAAATGCAACAGAGCCCAACAAACATAAAACTGTACATGCACTTAAATCACTCCCATTATTGCGCAAACAAAAGAAGATTCTCACTGCTTCAATGCTTCTCTTGATTAAGTTGACGCTTGAAGACGGAGGAGATGAGGAGACACCAAAATATTTAGTTGAGGTTCCTTTAATTTTTATGCAAAACAGTAATATCAGCTGTCTGTGTCTCTAAACATCTACCTATCTAATCTATTGTTGTTTTTGCAACAATGCAATTTTTCTCATTTTAAACAATGTATGTATATTTACCATATAATCATCATCTCCTCTTTTTGACTATGACACTTGACTGACTGACTTGACTTGATTTTTGTGACTTGACCAAATCCAAACCAACAAAACAACATCGAGGACACCTGCCTCCTCACAGATTATAATGAGGACTGACTGTGGTTTGGATTTGGGATTCAAAGAAAGACAGCTTTAATGGCTTAAAAAATTGTTTTTAAAAAACACAGAGAGAACCACACAATTTTTGTGGGTAACACACAGTCAAGTCAGTAGTAAAAAAGTACAACCATAAAAAACAGAGCTACAATACTTGCCTTGCCTTTTGTGTACACACAGCAGCAGCGACGGCAGCAACATTGAGTCATCTCACATTACTTTATATCCTTTTTTCTTCATGATGTGATTTTTGATGATGAAAAAATATGAACATCTTTTTTTTGTGATGTTGAATTGTTGATGGGCTTCTTAGAATAATGAGGTCCACAAAAAAGAAAGATTAGTTTAGTGCCCCTCTTGAGGACCACGACTACCACTGCTTGTTTTTGGGTTGCGTGCAAAGAAGAGATAGAGAAAAAAAAGAAATCATTAAAATGACAGGAAAAAGGGATTCCTTTGAACTGAAAAGTTGTTTTTGTGAGTCTTGTGATGTTGGAATAGGATAGAGATGCGATGCGGGGGTGGACGTGGATGTGGTGGATGTACTATAGGACCACTAGCAAAGCCAGCTGTACACAAATGATATTCGATACGGCACCGTGTGCCTTATCAAACTCTAGCGGCTATGGTAA